>BEXV01000561.1:139114-150762 GCA_003118195.1 Hemicentrotus pulcherrimus | reverse complement strand
CCCCCCCCCCCCCTCCCAATGAACGGAAACAATAAGTCAGCTAAAAGTTTCCAACATTTTACATGTTTAGACTCCTAAAGAGTGTGAGATAATGATCGGCAACATATTTTTAATAGAGGCAATGAACTACTAGATTTAATATTCAAAGGGAGTTTGTTCAAAAGATATGGACCTTGGTATGCAAAACTGCTTTCACGATATTCGGTAAATACCTGGGGAACAACCAATTTACTATTCTTTGCATACCTGGTGGTAAATATTATTGGCCTCATTAATAACAAACGATCGAGATATTCAGGTGTTTGGCTATTCAATATTTTAAAAACCATAATGCAAAATGTATACTTTATTCTTTCTTCAATTGTTTGCCACGTACAAACCCAATAAAAATGGTCTAACCGTTGTGCTATTAGACAGATTAAATATCATTCTTATAAACTTATTTTTTATTTTTTTAAATAGATCGATTACTAATTTAGAACGCAATCCCCATAAAATACAGCAATAGTCAATGTGTGGCAAATGAGAGAAAAATATAATTTGATCATGTTTTTACGAGACATATACTGTTTAATTCTACGAATGGATTATATTGCTCGAGTAATTTATTCACAGTGTTTTTTACATGCATTGACAAATTAGGTTTTGTGTCCAAATTAAAGCGGTTACATTCTTTAAAATATTCACCTTGCCCTTGGTAACAGTGACGTATCGTGGGCTCATTCATCGGAGTTGAGGGGGGGGGGCACGAGTTTTTAGTTTACTGGATCAGCGTTTGTTCAACCTTTCTTTAGTCACGGCACCCTTTAGGAGTTAACAAATTTCGCGTCACCGAATCCATAATTCATCACAGAGCATTTGTTTCCCTCATAAACATTTACATAGAGTCGCATTTTAGCTTTAGGGCCGAGATGGCTTCTTGCCAGAAAATATACTATCCGGATCCCACATGTTTCGAGCGAGCGAAGCCAGCAAAATATTAAAACAAGGGTCTCCCCTTCATTACGCAAATCGATATGATGAAAAATTGAGGTTGGAACATTATTTATGGCAGGGTGGCCCATTAGCAGGCCCCCAAAAATGAAATCCTCTGAATATAATTAGCATTATGAAGTGAATATTGATTAAGAATCATGAACAAATAACAAAAATTGATTTAATATATTCTGATATTAAGATGTGAAAACATAATCCAAGTCTACTGACCTCAAATGACCGTTGACCTTGTGACCTGGAATTTATGGCATATGACTTGTGATACTTGATAACCTATGTCTCGCTTTTTTGCTACGCAGGCACAAAAATGGCACTTTTATTATGGCAAAAATATTATTCAGTCATCTCTGTACACTATAGATGGAATGTAAAAGTGTGTTTTTTAATCTTTTCGTTGCCATGCATCACCCCGATTTGTCTATTTTGCGAGAAGTAAAGCAAACGAGGGAGAAAAACTGAAAAGACAAATAGCGATGATACAAATTTAATTTTGATGTAAAATATACAATAAATATTGACATATTCTGGCACCTTGCTGCCAGAATCATGACGATGTTCGGGAAGCGAGGTGCCCGAATATCGTCATATCATCATAACTACATGTATGGGGGTATTCATGGACCTCGCTGCCTATATAACTACCCCGTTTCTGAATTGTGCAAACAAGCAACGAAAAAGATACAATACCTCTGAATGCCATCTCCTTATCAAAATACCTAAAGAGATATGTAATTGGGCATCTTGCGTTTTCTGATATTTTGTTTTGATTCAAGTTGATGTTATTTCAAAATGTATTTGTTAATAAAAATAGAATTCTCTCGCGGCACCACACTTGTATACTACTGTATTATGGTCAAAATTGAGGGGCAGATGGACAGGCCTGAAGGGAATAATATACCCCCTTGAAAAAAAAAAATGCATTTTTAAAGTGAAACAGACACATAAATAATCATACTCTCTCTTTCTCTTTTCCGAATGTCTTCTATTTTTCACTCCCATCTCCATTTTTTCCTTCACTGCTGTACAATACATCAATTAGGACAGAGATCGGATCACCCAAAAGCATTTTAGACAATCGTCTTCATTATTATGCATTGTTATGTAATATTAACAAAGCATTTTTGCAGGCATCGATCGACCGCTAGCTGTCAAGCGCGAGGGATCATGCATGGCTACAAGGAAGCTTTCTTCACAATGGCTTCATACCACACTGTAAACCGTCCAGAGACATTGCTCTTATTGCTCTTATTACACGAAAGTTACAAAATTATTTGTAATTATTTGTTAATACCGATGTGATTATTGGACTTACTCCAAGGGAAAGGAACATGCTTGAATTGGTCAATGCATCTGAGACATTGTTTCGGAGGAAGGACGATGATATGAGTATAGATAATGCTCAAATGAGATGTCAAAGCTTGATCATAGGAATACAGATATTAAATTCCTAACGAACATTCACGGAACTCCCACCGTTTCCAGAAGTATGAATGAATATTCATGAGCGGAATATATAGCGAACATAGTAACTGCGACCCTAGCTTGGCGGGTGTCTTAACTACTATAGCTATACTAGTCGACGGCATGGGTTTTATTTGTACATTTTAATGGGTATATACTGTTGAAAAAATAATTCAAAATCATTTGAATTTCCGTATGGCATCGAAGGCCCATGTCATGAAGAAAGTACGTTACATAGGCCTTTTCATGACATTATAATATAGAACTTTGTTCTTTGTTGAATTCATGTGTTGACTTGCTTCTCAATTATATATTTATGCAATAACGCATACTCTAGGTCCCTTCATTCGTGTCTCTTCCTTTTTGTTGGCATGTTCAACCCCCCCCACACCCACACACACACTCTCTCTCTCCCTCTCTCTCTCACAGACACATCCACTTTCTTTCACACAGGCTCTCTATATATCCATCTGTCGCTGTCTCTGATATTTTAACTTTAACAGCAGCTCCATAGCAGTCAGTGGTGATGTTCAACCTGCATTCATATACACATAATTATGTAACATGAGACAAACAACTAATGAATAGAACAAATTTTATTTATATAACATGTCTGTCCATATGTGTGGTTATGCATACAGGCAGTACTATATCATATTGGCAATACAGATATTCTCCACTATGAGACTAATTTTTCACTTGACAATGCAAAATGCAACAGGAATAAAACAACGGTTAAAACATTTTAAAAAAATCATATTATTAAAATGTAGTAGGAAATAAATTTGCAGTTCAGCAGATTTATATCTTTCTGTGTATTAATGGTTAAAGAATTCACACTTAGTATGAATTCACACTTAGTGTCTAATAGAACAGCTAAATCCACAAACCCAATACTAGTGACAAAGCATCCAATTAAATCTTTGAATGTCACAACAATGAAAGACTGAATTTAATGTCCCCTTTTCATGAAACTGAACCACAATTGAGGGAACCAACTAATGACATAAATATCATCATAGAGAAGTTTATCCAACAATTGTATATTATCTATGTAATTAAAGTGAAAATCTCTTTAAAATGAAATATGTCATATTGAAACAAAATTACAATAATAAAAAAATAACTTAATATTAATAGTAAATATCTCATTGTCATACATATACCATATGTACATACAGGTATCTGTATAACTACATACATTCATATATAATAAAATACCAAACTTCTTTATTTGTCTCTACACATCTGTATGTGGGTTTATGAATACATAAGAATTACAATTTTCAGGGTGTAATTCAAATAAAATGAACAATACCATTATCTGAACAACTAAATGCGTTTTCATAAACCAAGCTGATCATATCTGGACAGTATACTAAAAATGAAAAATTAGTTTATATGTTTGAATATATATTTTTCATCTTATTGATTATTCTTGAAAGCTTCAAGAGATTTCCAAACTGCAAAATATTTTGAAAACACAAAACTTTTTACAGTAATTTTGCATAATTTTGGATTTCAAAAAATAATTCTGCAGTAATCACAACTTAATTATTTGTGGTGCATCGTCCATGTTGCACATCTCACAAAATCCTGATGTATTTTTGTATTTTTTATTTTTTTGCATGTGAGATGCAGGATATAACATATTGATCACATCTACGACAACACATATGTGTTTGAATGTCCATACATGTACATTTGAAGGCTTTGAAAATAATTACAACAGTGACCTAATAATAAGAAAATATATATGCAAGATTTTGAAGGGACATCCTGTCCATAAAGGCAAATAATCACAATACATACAGTATGCAGCAATACATGGAATGAGCACGAGGATGAAAGTAGAAGTAGTGTATGTATACGTGTGAGAGAGAGAGAGAGAGAGAGAGAGGAGAGAGAGGGATAAAAAGACAGAGAGAGGGTAGGGGGGGGTATGAGAGAAAGGAGATTGTATTTTCGTTCAAATACCAACAAATAAAAAAAATACAAGTTGTATTGTGAAAAAGTCTTGAAGAATCATCATCTCTCCTACCCTCAAAAATAAAATCTTGATAACCTCAAAACGATTAACACAAAACCAGACAATTTATGACTTCAAAATCTTTTCGAGTCTATTTGGTCCATGCAAGAATTTCCAACTACCGGTACACATATTTACCCCAAACACACATTATTTAAATTAAAAAAAATGCTTATTCATAACATTATAGTTATGTAAACACTCTAATTTACATTGTAACACAGGCAGCCTGTCAAGAGATACTTTAAAGGTCCTGCTCTAGATGGCAGCATTACTGTTTAGTTTATTTAATGAAAAGGAAATACATATATCAATGCTCTACCAGTATTTTGGTATTTAGGGTAAGACAAAGTTTAAAAAGAGACCAAATCATATTTTTTTAAATTTCTATTTTTGGTAACCTTTAATAACCCCCAAATAACAACAATTACTTTTTTTAAGATATATTGCAGGTTGAAACACTCAAATTGCACTATAACAAAATCAGAAAGAGTCATGACTAGTCCTCTCATAACATTCACCAGATGTGGAGTAACTCTGAGCTTGAAACCACACAAGCTTCGATATAAAAGAATATTTCTTCTTCACAAGTTTCAATAGCGAACCTTGAGAATGGCTCACATATTTGGGGTAGGATGCTTTCTAATAATATAACAATAAGTTTTGGGAAGATTGGTCAAGTTGATTTACTTTTCATGAGAGGATTCTCATACCCCCTGTAAATCTGGCTAGAGTTTTAGTTTCCTGACCTGTCTGACCAATATCTATTTGTAGTCGTAATATTGTTTAGAAAAAGCTGATCCTTTTCCTTTCTTCATTTTCAGGTTTACACTGGACGTCTTTGCCTCAGCCGATCGAAATCTATCTGCTCTGGCATTTCTGTACAGGTTGCTAGTGGCAGCAACAGCATCGTCCTGGAGTAAAGAATGCAAAGAAGAGTCATTAGAATATTATGATTTTAACAAAAAATACCAATTACCGGTAGACTATATATCATCATCATGTGAGAATAAAATCAAAATTTCTTTGTTTACGACCTAAATTGCTAAGAATTGAGAAATTTTACAAAGCTGACTTTAATGTAGTACCAGGTAAGATATTCTACAAGATGACTCTATGTAGTACCAGGTAAAATATTCTATAATATGATCCCTCCCTCATTCCACAACAACAAAATCTAACTCTCTGCAAATAAGTCATTATACTCATTTTTTTTTTTGTGGTCAATATGTCTTTATTACATCCGACTGATTTTAGGAGCTTACTGCGTCTCATACAATACTGTAAGACAAGAAACTTTTGTCAACACCTTTGCCAAGTCAAATTACCAAAAGGCTTTCTAAAGGCAACAAATGCAATTGCAATAGCTTTTCAATACTGTGTCAAGCCTCGTTCAGATAAGAATTAAACGATAAACCAGAGCTCTTTTATGCTGTACGTTTTATTATTTGACGTTAAGTGTGTAATGTGCTTCACATTTATTTACATGTCATATGGAGAAAAAAAGAATTTATCCTCTCATATTGGAATGAGCCTTTTAAAACAAACAAAGCTTAATTCCCAGTCTTAAGTTTATCATCAATAGTGATCTGTCAGTTTATGACAGGTTCAGTGACCCATTCAAAATTCTATATCAAGTGTCTCTCCGAGTTTCTCTCCCAAGTTCCTTGGTCTTGGGCCAAACGCTTCATCGTTTCATATCCTGTTGCTCTACACTGTGTGATAACATCGTCTAGAAAGCCTTTACGAGGTCTTCCCCTCTTCTTCTTTCCATGTATTAATTTAACAAGGATGGAAATGTTACTTACATCCGAGTCTTCATCATACACCCTATCCAGCTCTGCAGCTTGGTTGAGAAATTGGTGAGTACCCTCTGAACGAGAGCGCTGCTCTTGCAGGGACGTAGTACCAGGTGACGCGTTGGAGCGTTGCATCATCTTTGCCATGGCCCACCTATTGAGAAAGTTGCATGGGCGTACCAACAATTTTTATTCAACAAGTAATTGAAATAAACTCAAAGAAAGGCATTAATACTGAGCCTTCTGAACTACGTATCAGGATTGCTTGAAATAGCTTTTTATTGATTAAACCCTGGAAGAAAATATTGTAAGTAATGCCTGATGAATTTAAACTACAAAGGTGAACAATGTCGCTGTTTTGTATGGGTATTCTTTTCTCTGAATGCTTTTATTTCTTTTTGTTCATTATTGTACTCAATGCCAAATTGTAAGACATGATTGATTCATTGGCAATAAGTAAAGAACACTTTTGCAATACATTTGAAATCAGTCACTTGCTTATCAATAAAAAGATACAAACAAAATAAGAAAAAGATAAAAAAGATCAATAAATCATTAAGTGCGCACAAGATTTTACACAACCAAGATCTGATGTGCTGGGCAGGAGTAAAAATTTCACAAAAGAGGGTATGACTGATACCCCTTTCATAGTGCTTCTATTTTCCTTATGTAAACAAAGGTGAAACCGTCGCTTTAATTCCCTGCTGTCCTTTTCATACTGCAGGTGAAATTCACTCGCTATGGTGAGCCCTTGCCAGAAGTGAAGAATTATTAAGCCCCCCTCCCTATCTGGCTAGCATGCAGCATGTTCAACAAAAAGTCAACAAACACAGCTGGTTATGATAAAAGCATGCATATATACACTGCAACCTTTGACCATTTTCATCTGTCTTTTAATCAGTAATTTCTCCCGAACGCATTCACAGTGGCTGTTTCATCGGTGTCACACCGATAGAAAGAGAATTTTTCCTGCTCTTGAGCAGGAGAATTCAATTGCCTATTTCTCTTATTTTCATCGGCTATTCTATCACCTTTTTTCTCCTCTGTACCAATCATAGTTGCTGTTTCATCGGATGTGTCCGTATGCATCCGATGAAAATCAGGCCAGTTTGAAAGGGGTATTTGTCTACAAGAGGGAATACATACTTGCTTTAATACTTTCAGTACATGTCTTCAAAATCACCCGCCCCCCTCTCTCTCTCTCACTCTCTTTAAGAAGCTCATAGATATGACTATACTTACATGTGACCTCTGGCCTTTGACTTGTCTCCTTTCTCTCCCATCTTTGCTGCCTCCTGCACAGTAGCCAGACCAGTCACTGTTGGGTTCATCTCCTGTATACATACAAATACTCAAGGTTAGCTGAAACCTAATAATTCTTTGCTGTTTTAAATAAAAACTATTACAACAGAAAAATAAAGATTAAAGTTTCTTAATTGGCAATGTGGAATGAAATTTACAATAACATTTTCACGTACGCATTGGCAGTTTTATGTCTCATTTTTTTTTAAAAATTCATTTGGTTAATATCATATACATTTTGATTTCTTTTAAAGTTTAGAATAGTGAAAAATCATAATAATTCTTTCCAACATGAGGAAGCAATTAGTTGATTAATTGAACCCCTTGGGAGTCTGAACTACCATATTTGTCGGCGTAAAGGCCGCAGTATTTTTGGAAGAGAAAATATCAAAAAGTCTAAGTGCAGCCTTTGCGGTGAAAGAGTAAAAAAAAAAAAAAAAATTGCAAGTGAAAACCATGAAAGACAGCACGAATTTGTGCATATGGGACAACAATGAAAGGTGATGGACATTTCTAGAATAACTGTCTAGAATAACACATGTCTTACCAACAATTATGTGTTATATTTTTTAAATGAAGGGGAAAGTTTAATCTCGTAAATAAAATTCATATCTTATACCAACCAAACTCTACTGGTAGATCTAGATTTAAGTTTTTGCCATAGCTAAAGCAACCTCAATCCTCTCAGCTCGTGCGAGCAAAGCTAAGGCGCAATCATACAGCTATATGGGCGCAAGCTGCAAGAGAAATCAACAGGGTCAGGATGGCAGAGCGGTCTACATTTGTACGCAGTCTACATTTGTACGTGTGGGTTCATATCCCACCTCTGACAATTTTTTTTTTTTTAAAATGTCAAAATTGGGGGTACGGCCTATGCTGCGCTGCGGCCTTGTCGCCGGCAAATTCGGTATACTATTATAGGAGAAAAATGAGAAAAACAGATCTGTGAAAATTTAAGGGCAAGTTGGTTTTAAAGTTTTAAAGTTGAGATCAAGCAAATAATTAATATACCCGGTAGGCTTATTACAACTTTAAAGACATAACTTTTTTTTAGATATCGGATTTTCCTTAAACTTTCATTGTTCATGTGTCTCTCGTTTTCTTTTCAATAAAATGCTAGATTGCATCTCACTTCAATCTAATTTCTACTATGCTGAAAGACTTGGAACATTCTTTCAGTTTTATACTGTATACATTATATAACTGAATGATGTTATATCTCGTACAAATGCCAGAGAAAAAAATGCAAATTTTCTATATCAACAGTTCATTCGTTTTAGTTGCAATTCTAATGACAGATGTTTACTAAAAAACAAATCTTCATTGTGAATGAGGCAGACCAAAACAAGAATGTCTTCAATAATCTGCTTCATGAATTTCACACACACAATTAGGTATCCCCTCATAAAAATCAAAGACAAAATATATGAAATATGTTCTTCAACCAAAGTTTTGAAATTTTGATGGAAAATTAATGAAGAGAAAGTAACTTCTTACAGTTTCCATAGTTGACCTGTCTGATGTGGTGTCACGCTCTTGAGTGATGGTCCTTAGGAAGCGGCGCCCATCGGTCTTAGTGTAACGGATTTCAACCTATAAGGGCGATAAATTAATAGGATTTTGTTCAACTTATGCATAAAAGAAGGACAACACATATTAAAGATTTAATTGTGGTTGATCCATACTGATGCAAGCTTTCCAGTTAAGTGCAAAGTTACTTTTATTCATATGTTGTCTTAAAAGTGATAGTCTATAAAATTCAACTTATATTCAGGGCTAAGATTCACTAATATCTCAAACATATAGTAAGGTTTAAGAAAATAAGAGTATTTCTCTACATGCTGTCAAAGTAGTCTATATCAAGTTCAAGTTCATTGATACAAAAACAAATGAGAAGAACAGATACATATATGTATATACATAGAGTGAGCTATAAAGGGAAACACAGTCCTATTATTGATACCTGGCAGATTTGAATGGTACCTGCCAATAGGCACTTATGCAGTAACTTTTAGCTTAAAGTTGAAGGCTGTTTGCCAAAATGAGCATTGCATGTTGAATAACTACAATGCCAAGGTAGTAATCAAAGTGAATATACCATGTTATTGCTTATTCATTTGAGAGGTTGGGCAGCTAGAGGGGGTACATGCAGCACAGTAAAATTACAGTACTAAGTTGCAGTATTTCCTCCCTGATACGAACAGTGGACAAGGAAAATGGCTTACCAATTAATGCACATAAACCAATATATCAGTATTGATAGATAAAAAAAGTGCTTTAGAATTTATCTACCTGAAAAGGAAGCTTGTTCTGTTGTGTAGTATCCTGCCCTTGTTTGAGCTTGAAGCGGAATGTCAGGTCTGTTGACTGATGGACATTGCCCATGTTGAGTGTCAAACGGTTTCCATCCTGGATCACCTGATAAATAACCAAATATAAATTTCACAATTGAAATGCATCTACATTAAAGAAAAAGAATAGTTTTGGGTACTTACGCTATAGATCGACTGCTATGAAATATATACATCAGTGAATTTCTGTAATTTACATATTAAACATCGATCAATGCCTATTCTGTATGTACATACTCCATTTTGCTCTGACAGCCTCTAGTTGTGTCAAATACATGCAGCTAAAATACAGAGCCTATGCACAGTCCTACATTGCAGACACTGTAACCCACGACGACTGATAAGGTACGTGTCTGCCTTCAAGCTAATAAACACCCAAAGTGGGTCCCCCCCCCCATCACAAAAATCCAATGTTTTTAAAGCTTACCCCTTCGGTCATAGACTCGTCGAACTGGAGAGTGGGATGGAGGACGAGGGTGAGCTCGACATCGTTGGCCACCACTGGATCCTGTCCTAGCTGACGGATCTGTCTGGTGAGTTCATGGGGGTCTAGGAGGTTGAGATTGCCCCCGGTGATGGAGACAGTGTTGCTGATGTGCTCCATCTGAAGACTCTGATTGGTCTGGATCCCAATGATTGAGATGGTCGTCTGCTGCTCCTTCGCGATGTTGCCAATCTGAAGATGGAGGAATTTTAATAGTGATTGTAAGAAATGTAAGGTGTAATAAATGGGAACGTGGTAGGATTTTTTTAATAGTGAAATAATGCTTTCAACTCCTTAGGGCAGTGGGGTTAATGGCAGGGTATTAAAAGCATTTGGAATGTGCCTGAATTAATAATAGCATCCCTGGGATTGAAACATGTAGCTGTGCAATATAAATGAAGCTGTCATTTTTATTTTAGACCATTAAATTCACAAGAGTTATCACAAAAGAGCTTTCAAGTCAATTCAAAGTTAATATTCTGTTTCAGTGCTTCACTTAATTAGCATATAACATCCTTAAAAATGTATTTCTATATTATCAAAGCAAGTACCTTATATAAAAAGCTATTTCTTCACTTAACGAAAGCGGACAAATTAATAATCTTTCAAATCTAATAAAGGCCTCTCTTACCTGTCTATAGAAAGATATAGCTTCTGGATTGTCTCCCCTGCTGCTGTATCCAAAGGATCCTACTCCAACATTAGGCTGACCATCGGTGCACAGGACAATCTCGGATCCAGGTTCCTTTGCCAATAGACCTACACAAACACACAGAGCTGGACCAAGGGCTGTGGAACCAGCAGTCCTCAGATCTGATACCTGGGTCTTCAGGTCTCTGTATGAATTAGACATAGCAGCTAGGGTTCATTTCATTGAAAGCATGCTAGCACATGGATTGGTTCTGTACAAAATGGCCAGGATAGACAGTGCTGTCATTGGGGTTTATAATCAGGGAAAAGTATAGGCTTCTGCACCTAGGTGACCCTGCATGATGATTCATATATCTTTCCTTCTATTGTCAAACCCAATAGGATTTGAATGTTTCAGATGCTACATGAATGGTATTGATCAGGGCTTTTCTAGAAATGCAAATGACCCTAATAGATCATAAGTCCTCCAATCACTCCAACATTAACGATCTCCCGTTTCACATTCACTTTCTACATGTGCCTTGCTTAAATTTATATATAATCAAGACATCTTTTGTGGGGGGGGGGGGGGGGGG
>BEXV01000561.1:123645-139008 GCA_003118195.1 Hemicentrotus pulcherrimus | reverse complement strand
CATTAACAGGTTCTCAGAATATTGTGATTACAAGCAATTTCTCATATACATATATGACCCTTTGATCTTTGACCTCATGACCCTAACATCTACTCAGTTCATTGGCTCTGCAAGATGTCCTGAGTTAAATAGTAATCCATCTGTCAGTTCTAATGAGAATGCATTCACAAGCTATTTTTGCATACATAATGAGCCACATGACCTTTGACCTCATGACCCCAAAATCTAAGCAGTTCATCGGCTCTGCAAGTAAAATACATGACCTAAGTTTGGCAGGAATCCATCAATCGGTTCTTGAGATAACGCGATCATGAGAACGGGACGTACGGATGTACAGACGTACGGACGGACGGACAGACAACCCGAAAACGTAATGCCTCTGGCTACTTCGTAACGGAGGCATAATAAGCGGTCATTGACTGCATTGAGGTGGAGAGACTTACCCTACAGCCGTACTGACAGGGCGGATATTGAAATGGGATGCCAAGTCTTTTCCTTGTTGGATCAGAGCGTTCATGTCATTCATAGGTTCAGATACACTCCTCGTGGTCTGGCTGCCGTCTCCGCGAGCCACCACCTGACTCTCAAAGGTAACTAGTCCAATCCTCTTTTCGATTTCTTCATCCAGCTCATAGAAATCAAGTTGTCTGTATAATGCAATGATAAACATATGAAATAACTGATGCAATGAAAAGCTACCAAATTTTCGTGCCCCTTCTTATGGTCATTCACCAAGAATACATTATCTATAAACACAAGACATTGCAGGGCTCCACGCTAATCCTTCTGGAAGAGGGTTAATTGAGACCGAAGTTTTTAGAGTGTGTAAGTATGAGCCCTATACAATGTGGTCTGCACTGAGATTTTGGGCACCCATGTGTCCCAGGCGCATGCTGGTGTTGAGCCCAGAATATTGGGTTTTCTTATACCCGTATAAACTACCTGTAATAATATCCTACCTGGTGATAGCTTGCTTCATACACTCAAGACGGGTGACAGAAGAATTTCTTTGACCACGCTGAGCCATCCAAGCAGCTACGGGAAAAGAGAAATCAAACATAGAATCAATCATCCAAGCTGCACACGATCAAACATTGTTCTGTCCACTCTTTAGGACACTGATCCACAAGCTTTTGTTGTGTTATACATGTAAATGGTATCTTTAAGTTCTGCTGATGACGTTACATGAATTACAGCAAAATAAAACATATGAAACTGACACTCTAGAAATGACTGAAACCCATCAAATATCTCCCCAAAAGATGAACTTAAAAATGAGCATTAAAGCAAAGAAAGGCATGGCAAGCAAATTAGTAATCCTGATCATGTACATAAGCATTATCTTATGTGCATGTATGTCATCCGGTTCATATTCAACTATTTAAATTTTTTTTTAATTTTTTAACTATGTCCTTCCAAATTCCCTCATGATATTCAAGATGAATATAAAGAGAAGTCGGAGTGCTCAATAAACATTAAAACATATGACAAGATTAAGAAGATTTTTTTAAAAAAGAATAATGGATTACCTTGAAGCTCTGGAAGCTGGGTTCTCTCTGCCATGGATCCACTCATGTCAACGCAGTACAGCACCAGACCTGGAGTAGATGAGGGCTTGACGGTCTCATCCTTCTTTTCTCCTTCAGCGGCTTTCTCTGGTGCGGCTGCCAACAAGTAATCAACACTGGTCTCCTTGGGAACCTACACAACAAACACAAAACAGTGAAGCAGATTTTATTATATTGGCACATGCTAAATCATTGAGTAATGACCTTTCTTTCAAAATTTCAACACTAACTGATATGCACCAGTAAACAAACAGACTGTAATATAGATATTGATATGCTTATAAGATTTGGCACTGCAAATTCGATCTCAGCTTGTTGATGATTGGAGATATTAAGGGGAGAAATAGTATTTGACTGATTTATTGACCGAATCAACACATGGCTGAATTATGCATGAACACTGAACAGACAGATTTATGCCTTGACCAATGTTAATTTTCAATTTTAGAGATTGGGTATGTCACTAGAGCCGTATCCAAAGGGATTGGCACATTTTTGCGTGACTGGGATCTTCCAACCTAGAGAAAAGTGATCTGATCACTGAAAAAAAGACTGGGTGCTTTAAAGTTTACTAATCCCATGTTTTGCTTTAAATTTGCTATTGAGCTTTAAATGTTACTTCTACAAGGAGATATTACAGTATTAATATACTCTCAGCAGGGACTTGCTATATACAGTAAAACGACTTGTTGAGTAGACTAGTTGATACACACGTTTGCTCTCACAAAGAATAGGGTGCCCATATCCCTTACTTCTTCCTTTACTCCTTCACTTTTAACCTATAGAATGCCAGGAAGACTTTTTAGAGCTTGATTTTATACATTCAAACTCAATAATTTTTTTGGTGATTGTTACACTTTATATTAAGCCTGTTATATTTATCAATCTTGTCATCAATGATTACCCATTACCTGAGCTTATTGGTATATGTGACAAGCAAGTGAATGTGTGACTGGCTAAACGTAGCACATGAAAAATTGAGGGCAGAGAAAAGATAAGTATAGCCTGTGACGATCGATCATGACAAAACTTGAGTCTTTTAATTACCTCTTCATCCACAATGTCCAAGTCTTCATTCTGCTGGCCACAAAACTCACTGAGAACAGAAATAGAAAACAGATGCAACAATAATTGATAGATATATTTAAAAACAAACCCTTTGTACATATGACAACAAAAAGTATGTTGACTGTTTAACACCAACAACAATAAAATTATTTAGAATTATGATGATTCCATGAGAAGTTATCCAGTTGCATGATAACATTGTTATGTATTTTCATTTTGTCTATTAGAAAGTCATAGAATTCGAAACAGGTAATTAAATCCTTCTATGATAAACCACAGAAATACGAGGTATCATTTATTTGTAAGTATACATGTCTGCTAAATGTCCTGAAAATGTACCAAAGATATTTTCAGAAGTAATTCAGTATAATGTTTTTCTTCTGCAAACATTCCAATATCTATAAGAGAATAAAATATAATCACTTTCCTAGATTACCATTTTCCCCTAACTTTTAGATTGGGCGACTGCATATCATGATATAGTTGATATATATCACAAAAATTTTTTCATTAAAATCCTCTATAAATCATACTGAAACGGTCTATGAATTAGGCCCGTTCACGTATGAAGCCATATAAGCTTTTTTTCTTCTTGAATGAACTGTAATTAAAGAATGGCAACTGCATGCAACAAAGGCCCTACGTATATTTACAGAGCTCTGTGTTAAAAGATACAGAAATTCTAATTCAATTCAAAATCAATTCAAATTTATTTCCACTCAAACAATGAAACATGAAGTATAACAAAGATAAATATAGCGATCAATATTTTCAAACAAAAAACTTGATAAAAAAAAAGTATTGATNCGTCTTATACACGGAGATTTACGGTAATCAGCATTTTGAAGTAAATATTGACCAAGAATCATCAGAAGAATATTTACTATTAATTGTACCAGGATCGATAACTTGAATGAAATATGAACAAATTAATTTAAAAAAAATGATTTATTAATTCTCATATTAAGATGTGAAAACATGATTCAAGTCTACTGACCAAAAATGACCTTTGGCCTTGTGACCTGGAATGTGTGTCATATGATTTGTGATACTTGATAACCCTTGGGTACAAGTTTCATGGAATTTGAACAAACAATTTTGAAAATATGCTAAAGATTCAAAATCTTGATGTTAATGCCACAACAAAGCCTAAAATGACCTTTGACCTTCACTTAGTGACCTGAAATTCTACTCAAATGATTGGGGATACTTGATAAACCTATAGTCCAAGTTTCATTGACTAAGAACATATTCTTTTAAAATAATATCAAAAATTCAAAAACTTAACCTTAGGTTAAGTTTTCGATGATGATGCCACAACATAGTCCAAGTCTGTTGACCTGAAATGACCTTTGACCTTGACTTTGTGACCTCAAATTTTACTCACATGATTGGGGATACTTGATAACCCTATAGTCCAAGTTTCATTGACTAAAAAATTTTACTTTAAAAATGATATCAAAAATCCAAAAACTTAACCCTAGGTTAATTTTTTGATGTTGACACCGCCGCCGTCACCGAAAAAGCGGCACCTATGTCTCGCTTTTTGCTACGCAGGCGAGACAAAAAGAGAGTTGACAATACACTGTAAATAAAAAATGGACATGAGTGGGGGTTGAATTAAATGGGTTTTACAACTACTTTGAACCCTTGTAAACAGAAAAAAAAATGTCAAGTGTATTACACTTTACTTTATCATAAAGATACATTTGTGGTTTACTGCTTCATATCTGAATGAACCTTAAATAAAGAGCTCATTACCAAACGGTGACATCTCACCATAGACATTATGTCCATGAGGCTCATGCATACTCACCAGATCCAATTTCGCTGATCCTCATTCTCCACAGGATCTAGCCTGGACACGTGGGACAACAGAATGTTGCATTTGGAGCAGCGTACCGGGTCACCTGTCATGATGACTGGGTCATTCGCCAGGGACCCCAGAGAGAGCAGAATCACGTTTGCATCTGCTCTGCGATAGGACTTTGGTGCCGCTACCTTTGATGCTCCCTTACTTTTACTGTGTGAAGGCTTAGTCTGTAGAAAAGAAGAGCTACCCATGGGCGGGGCCAAAGAGCTACAACAGTTCCCCATCATCGGCAACCCTGTGAAATATAGTTATGAGAATATAGATTTACTTTAGTCTCTTGTCTATGTTCAAGTTGACAGGCCTCAAATTACCCATAGGACACATATCATGTTACCTACATGCCTTGGTTATTGGCTCGATGCCCTTCTTTGAATTATCAGATTCAAAAACCACTTACCCAAATTTAATTTTTGGTTCCCTTAGCACGCCAAAACTAAAAGTGAGGCCTGCCTTAATATTAACTGCTCCTCAAAAAGATCTCAAATATGTACTGATTGGAAAGCAAACAGGTTTGAATCTAGAATCTCTATGTCTTGAACATGATTGTTGAATGACAAACACCGCCACTCCTCATTGATTAGAAAACGAAAGAAACTAAAAAATGAAAGATAGGCAATAGAGCATTTTAATCAAATCATCAAATAAAACAAAGTAAATATGAAAAATTAGTGAAAATAATGTAATGACAATACTGCATATGGAATTAAGTATACATCGTTATCTGTGTGGAACTACAATACTTAACATACACAAATTTTGTTTATACAAAAATAATTTCTTTTGAAAATCTATCAAATTTCTTTCTCTACCTGATTTTTTTTGTTTTTTAGATCTTTTGAAAAATCCAAAGGACTTTGATGCACCTATAGAAAAGAAGACAAAATACATACATAGATAAGTGTTGCAAAAAGCATATATCGAAATCATATTGTAAATCAATTGAATTTTATATCAAAATTGAAAGAAAGAAAATCACAGGCATTGACTGTTATCAGAACTTCAACTCCTTTGGGAGCAACCAACAAGAAAAGAGAAACAATGAGGGAGAATATATTCTAATTGAATGAATATACAGTAGTTGGAATCACTGTTACAATGTTTTCTATCACACTGGGTAATACTACTAATAATTGGATTTACAAAGCGCTCTTTCCAGAGGATACAAGATCATGTCTATTAGTCAATCAATAAATTGAGTAGAATTGTAGAGGTATGTTTTCAGACGTGTTTTAAAGGAGTTAAGTGAAGTACCATTTCTTAGAAATGCAGTGAGTTTTTTTTTTGATAGGCGTTGGGCGATGGATTGAAAGGACTTGAAGCCAGCCACGGTAATACAAATAAATTGAGGAGAACACACGTTAAGATATGACATAAGGTCCATGGTCATCAAAAAGGCACAGTGCAAACTACAAGATTCAATAAAGCAAAAGTAATGTAGATAATTAAACATACCATGCTCAAAGCAGCTTGGCGAAGAAACTTCACACAATCACTAAAAATGGGCAAATTATACATGTCCGGATAGCGTAGACCAACATATGGCTCCGCTTGTCTCATTTTCGCTTGCTGGAACTTTGTCAGCACAAACCACTGACCTATTCCTTCTGGACGGATCATCTCCCATTCCCATTCACTATTCATTACATACTAAAGGGCTGTATTGTTTGAGCGTTTATGAATATTCATGTTTTTGCAAACCTCGGTAAAATGTTTGCTTTTACTAAATAGAAAAAATTACGGTGTGGGGTTGGATGAAATGGACATGATGAAATAAGCAGAAGTGATATATGATAAATCATGATTCATGCTTCTTATCCTTCGTGTGCTTGACCTATAATCTCACAATCGCTTGGCAGATCGACTGAGTCCAAAGTTCGACTTGTTTCATATGTGTATTATAGGCATTGGCGAGCTTGCATCCTATTTTGAACTAGATGGAACTTTGACTGCGCGCAGTCGAAATAATGCCTCCGTCATAGAGCAATTTTATAAACCAAAATAGAAGAAATTTTTCAAATTCAAGTCCAATTGTAATCCATTAACAGATTCTCAGAATATCGTGATTACAAGCAATTTCTCATATACATATATGACCCTTTGATCTTTGACCTCATGACCCTAACATCTACTCAGTTCATTGGCTCTGCAAGATGTCATGAGTTAAATAGTAATCCATCTGTCTGTTCTAATGATAATGCGATCACAAGCTATTTTTGCATACATAATGAGCCACATGACCCCAAAATCTAATCAGTTCAGCAGCTCTGCAAGTAATACGTTTGGCAGGAATCCATCAATCGGTTCATGAGATAACGCGATCACGAGCTGTTTTGGCATACATAATGAGCCCTGTGACCTTTGACCTTGTGACCCCAAAATCTAATCAGTTCATCGACTCTGCAAGATACATACATGACCAAAGTTTGGCAGGAATCCATCAATCGGTTCTTCAAATAACGCGATCACGAGCTGTTTTGGCAAACCTAATGAGCCCTGTGACCTTTGACCTCGTGAACCCAAAATCTAATCAGTTCATCGGCTCTGCAAGATACATACATGACCAAAGTTTGGCAGGAATCCATCAATCGGTTCTTCAGATAACGCGATAACGAGCTGTTTTTCCATACATAATGAGACCTGTGACCTTTGACCTTTGACCTTGTGACCCCAAAATCTAATCAGTTCATCGGCTCTGCAAGATACATACATGACCAAAGTTTGGCAGGAATCCATCAATCGGTAACGCGTTCACGAGAACGGGACGTACGGACGGACGGACGGACAACCCGAAAACAAAATGCCCCCGGCCACTTCGTAAAGGAAGCATAAAAATTATGGTGGGCGAATTTTCAAAAGTCAATGAGACATGAGGGCTCCAATAAAAGTGCTAGTGATAACTTACATTGGGGTGGATGTGCTTTTCGTTTAAACAAAAAATGAATTTTTAACAATTTTTTTGTTTAAAATTACCATAGGCTAACATGTTAGGTTGCTGGACTCTGACGACAGGGAGCGTTGTCAAATGAGACTAAACGGAGCTATATGTTTGAACACACACATCCTGCTCTAAAGTCTTGTAAATATAAATGAGACGCGGTAAGAAACTTTTTTCCAAGAACCTTCTCAGAACTTCTATTCCTGGCTTGAAAATTTTGTTCCCGCAGTAGGCCAAAAAATGACGTCGCTGGTTGGGCACGATCGCAATTCTAGGCCTCAAGCTCGCCTCTCGCGTGCAGTATTTTGCATACCGTAGGCCTATACGTATACATTATCCAGACTTTGCATGCTCCATATCCTGACCAGGAAGTGAAATAATAATCTCTAGAAACCATGTAATTACATAAAATATTAAGCAAATTTATGTAATATAATACGAGGGGTGAATCGTGCAATTCGATTTGTCCAATTACCCTTCCATTCTGTGTAATTTGCTGAGAGGCTTTGTATTTGTTTAGTCATCATGCCTTGGCGTGATAGTAATTGCTGTTGATTATATACAGAGACCATGATGAGTGAAACGTGAGCGTCCTGCAGCTGCAGTTCTATTTATGAATGGTGCATATTTGTAGTTGATTTTCGCCAAATCTAATCTCACATCTAATCGTTTTTGTTTTGTTACGAGTGAAATTTGCCCAAAAGCCCTACACATCCCGAAAAATTAGAAAATGTCTCGCCCAATCACCCCAGTGACAGGGTGCATGACAGATCGATCGCCTGTTGAGCGGAGCCGGGTGAGCTGAGCGGCAGGAGCCAGCTCGCGCTGAAATGCTATCACTCGACGCCGTCTTCTCCAAATTTTTCTCTTTCTTCCATCGATCTCTCTTACATCCCCATCCTCATCATCGTCACTATCACTACCAGTACCACTGTCGCTATTTGTGGAGCTGTGCTCATCAACTTCGAACTCTGTATCAAGTAAAAACTCTGCTTCGGGCTCGGACATTTTGATCTGATATTTAGTGTTCGAGTGGCGTTTGTATACGTAAAGTGCATGCAGGCGAGAGTTGTGTGAGAGCTCTTGGGAGCACTCGCGCACTCATGTGCCCAACCTCATACGTCACGAATCGTACGTCACAATAGTGGGCCGATCAAGGGCGGAATAATCGGGTAGTAATTTCACCACTTTTAATAGCAGATAAGTCAATTCTGTAACAATTTTTGAAAACTAAATATGAACCATTAGAACGATTGTAACATTAACTTTGCAATGATACCAACATTATTAGGATTTAAAGTCTTTTAAAACCTTCGCTCAGCTACTTTAAGGACATATGTTATAATGTAGTAATTTAAGAATAAAATTTGGATGTAGACGGATGCTGGAACATCATTCAGGGCAGGAGCTAGGATTGGTTAGCAGGTGAATCCCTTGGATCAAGTATGGAATGCCAAGTGTCCATATGAAAATATTTCTGAACAATTTGATGTTTCCCTAAATAACCATGGTAACATAATTATATCATAGTTATATTGTTGTTTATTAATTATGTTATTACATTTTTACATTATTACAATTATTCAAAAACATATTCATATGGAAACTTGGCATTCCATACTTAGTCGGTGGATCAAACCATGGACTAAAGTTAGTCCGCTTTCAAGAATACCACCTTTTATACTCTTACGTTGAACTTGATGAGGGGGAGGAGGAGGGGCACTGGGCACAGAGGAACCCTGCGGTTTAGGAGGAGGATTCAGCTTATCTGCTGGGATGCCGCTCACAACGATCTGCTTCACGTAGGAATCCTCTATGGTTGGATCATACGTCTCCACAAAGATGTCTTGCACAAAGCGAACAGTGATGGAGGACTTTCCTACCCCACCTCCTCCAACCACAACAAACTAGAGAGAAAACAAGGAAATATATACATCAAAATATATCATCAACCATATTGATTAAGGCACCATCAGCAATCAGCTTGGAGAACGATACAGTCAAAAATATAATCAATCATACAAAGAATGTAGAATGATAAATAACTTGAATATATACAGTAAGTATCATCATTTATCTTCAAGTAGAAAAAAAAGAAGAAAAATACATACATGTATGTCACATAAAATTCCATGCACACTCAATATGGCAACATAATCAGTGGCCTTGTTCTGAAAGCTACAGCTTTTAAGTTGGTGAAAGGTATATGCTCATTTGTGAAAACTAAAATAAATTATGCTGTATATGAACACTTGTAAAGCTACGGTCACAAATCTGAGCAGTGACCGACCGATCAGTAGCCTGCTCGGTTGCTGCTGGAATTTAGGCATCGCCCAGCAATTAGGTCGGTGTCGGGCGGTGACCGCCCAGGCACCAAGCGTATTTTGGGCGGCGAGTGAAAAGTGAGCAGGCGCCGCCCAAATTTTAACTCCGCGCTAAAACTTCAGCGGCGACCGAGCGATGCCCTAAAAACGAGCGGTGCCTGGGCGGCCGCCGCTCGGTGGCCAGGCAGCCGCCGGGCAGAATTGGTTAAAGAATCGCCGCTCAGCCGCCGAGCAGGCTACTTTTGGGTAATGTGACCATAGCATTATTGCTGGTTAATATACACTTCACTGAGATAAAATATATAGTTTTTAATGCTACCCTTGAATTCCAACTCCTGATAGCAAAGTCTATATCTCTCCACCATCATTACATGTGCCAAATATTGATATATTTAAAATTAAAAATGAAGGAAGAAGCAGAGTTGTCTAGCTACCTTGTATCTGCTGCCATATCGGGGTGTCTCTCTGACAAGGGCCTTTAAGCTTTCCTGGACGTTATGTCCCGTCTTAGCTGAGGTCTCGTAGAACACTATGTTGTACTTTCTGGCTGCTTCTTTGCCCTTCTCAGCACTCACTTTCCTCTCGCTCTCAAGATCATTTTTATTCCCAATCAGTACCTAGGAAGAGACCATTCTTTGTTGCATAAAATAATGAAACAAAACATCGTAATTACAATGATTTTTCTTGTGGCTCATGCCGGTCAGAGTAACATGCATTTTGGGAAGTATAAAAAGGTCTTTGGTGCTCAATTTTAAATGAATAAAACTGGATTCTTACCATCTTACATTGAGACTTTGGAAATCAAGATAGAGATTTGAAAAATAGAACAGACTGTTTTTAGAAAATGTATATATAGGCCTGCATATACAGTGCTTGTACATGGACATAGATAAGGATAGGTAAAAAAAAATGGACATACAATGAAATAGCAAACTTTGTGAAAAAAATAAATTAAGGGGGAAAGAAATCAACATTTAATTTGGTCTACATTTATATACAAATTCAGTGTCACCTTCTGACAGATATCTAGTAGCATCATACCACTAGCTGTGATTAAATACAAAATATATAGCATCATGAACAAATACGCTAAGCTCTTTGGAGCTTCCAAATAATTAAAAATAATTTAAACATTTTCGTCCACTTCTATTACTAAATATGTTATTAAAAATGCAACCATGAGTGATTTGCCATTTGCTCCTGGCTTTATGTTATGAAAGATACTGGCATTTTCTACTAATGCAGTTAAACCTGCCTCCTGATCTAAATTTATGCTTAACAAAGGAAATTTAAACTTCAGTCTAACTTCCAAAATGTTAAACCTGATTTTGAACCAAAGCTGAAGACGAGCATCAGGCTTGGTTGCATATGGTATTTGGTTATGTTTTAGGTAAGGTTAAAGAGAAGGTTGAGTTCTGAGAAGAGGTGAAAAATAATTCGTGAACTTTATCATTTGTCATAATGCAAGTGTGGAAGAACATCAGATAAGACATGTTCCCTAAAAAGCATGGCTCTTCAAATGCCTTCATATTCTAAATATGTCATGTTTATCGTAAAACTCGGGGGGATGTTTTTTTCGCCACGTGTTCGTGTAGTCCCATATACATCTTTCTGTGTACAGTGTTTGTGACTTTACCAAATTTCTTATCATTTTTATGATTCCAGAACCTTGCAATACACACAAATTGTTATATGCTAGGTGATCAACCTTTTCTGGTCGATTCCACTCCGTTTCTTTCACAATGCAATCTTTAAGGGTTATGGGTAGGTTTGGTGTTTCATCCAGGGTTAAGGATAGGAACGCATTCTTAGTTCAAGCAAATAATCATTCCTTTATCCTTACTGCTGGGATATGGTCTTCTCCTTTGATGCTGAGTCCAAATTGATAAATCTTGATAGCCTCCTCAAACGAAGCCAAATCTGTGATGGAATACACAATAGCCAACCCCTGGCAGGTCCTCATGTACTAAACAAAAATATTTAAAGAAAAAATGCATTAACAAAAGTCAGATGCTATTCAATATTTTTCATTTATGTCTAAAAAGAAGACAAGATATACATTGTATGTATTTCGAAGAAATGCAACTACTTACATCTTAATGAGAGAATTTACAAATTTCTAGACAGGTCTTAATGTATGCTAATTGATATAATCATACATGTACTCCCACTATCACACTGGGACTTCAAGTACTCTCAAAAAGATTTATCTCAACAAATTTTAAAAGGCATACTGGTAATTTTTCTCTTTGTGCTATGCACTGAACAATTTCATTCTAAAGGTTTACATATATAATTAGAAAGAGTTTTATGACAGATGCAAAATCATTCACCTGTGTGAAACCTTAGCTGCACAAAGGTAATAAGTTTGGGATACATCCTTCTGCTCTTCTATCATGATATCTTGCACAATCCTTCTTATTATTGATTTCAGGCAGGATTCCCCTTTTCATGGAACTCTTTCACTGAAATCAGGACACTCTATTTGTATTTACATAGTGCCTGAAAAGGATATGCTTGTTTACATATATAGCTAAATATATGCACAATGATTTTATCTATGATTAAAATCTTGTACCCACAGTGTGACGCATACAGTTCAACAGGATGTGGCTTTTAATAACCAAGTTAAGTACATGTACATAGACTACAAATTTAAACAAGTGTCACTGCAATTAATTTGCACAGAATTTATGCATTCTTTGATATCCTTTAATTCCTGTTTAGAATATCTACATCAACAGGAAGATGGCATAGTATACAGCCTACATACTGGAAGAAAGATAGATCCCAAAGCAAGAATATGAGAAATAATGGAATAATAATATAAGGTAGTAGAGAAAAAATATTGACAGAGAAAATTATTCAAAAAATGAAAAAGAGAACAAAAGAATACCAGTAAGATTAAGAATAATATATAACAATAACAGGAAAAGATGAACTGAATGAAAGGAGTATTTTTATAAAATGAAGAATACATAAGGAAGGGAAAATAACAATGAAAGAATATCACATTAGTTTATGTACAATTAGAAACGGGAAACAAAATAAATTCTGACATTAGTTTAAAGGTAAAGACCAGTATTGGAAATGCCCCAATTTAAAAAAAATGAAATGGAAGCTCTCATTACCAATCATGTGAAAGAATATGTTTTGACTAATACATGATGATTAAAAATTTGCCGGGAAACCGCCTACTAATTCATATATTTGGTAAATTTGTTTCTCTTATGGTCTGTGAGAGATATAGGGTAGTCCCATATACATCTTTCTGTGTATAGTGCTTGTTACTTTACGAAGAATGGGCCAAATTTCTTATCATTTTGTTGATTCCAGAACCTTGCAGATACTATATGCTAGATGATCAACCTTTTCTGATCGATTCCACGTTTCTTTCACAATGCAATCGCATAACCATAACTGCTCTTTACCTTTAAGGATGACAAAAAGAAAAAAAAAACAGAAAGAAAAAAGAGAATCTGACAGAAATTAATGTAGAAGTAGAAAAAAAATGAGAAAGAAGAAAACAATAGATGAATTAAAATAACACCAAAAATCTGAAGAAGCAGAGTAAAAGGAGATGATGGAGAAAAAAACGTTTAGACAAAAAGTAGAAGAATTTATCATCATACCTGATCCCGAAGAGCGGAGTATTCCTCCTGACCAGCAGTATCTAACAAATCAATGATGCATGGCTGTGAAGCAAAATAATAAATACAAAATGATGTGATCTTGATACATTATACTATGGTAATTTAAAGGTGATCTTGATTTTTTTCTTCTTCAATATTCTGTTCTTGAGTGTATTTTTAAAATTTAAAAACTCAGTGAACTATTGAATTTAACAGAGACGTATGATTTTAAAAAGCAGGCCTCGGTAGGATTTTTTTACTTGCTTTGGTAGGACTTATTTGATTCAAGATAAACATTTTAAATTTTACAATCCTCTTAAGCTAATACATTGTAATAAGTTTTAAATACAATAAAAATTAGCCTAGATATTGAACTGCATATACATGTATGTGCTATAGTGGAGATTTAAAGGATATTATTGTTACCGTGTAAGCAGGCAGCACTTCAAAGATAAAACAACTACTTTACCTATATGCTTTAGCTACATTAAAATGAGCTCTATGACACATTTGAATAATATTTACCTACTGGTACATGTATGTGACAGTTTCACTTACAGCATCTAAGTCAAGAATCTTCCTCAGTCCACATGTGTCTGGACTTAGACACCAAAAAAGTCACATATTTTTCTTTTTGGATGGATGATGTCATATAGAACTCATGTCTTTTTATCTGAACCATCCTGATGAAATTAACCATTTGTGCTTTAATATTACATGGCACTAATTATTCTGCACAACGTTTCTTATACCGGTAACCATATTTAATGCATATGAGTATGTATGATTTGAAGCTTTAAATTACTTGTGAAATGGTCACTAGATACATTTGCACTACTGACATACATGTAGATAGGAGACCTCTATGCCTCCTATTTCTATTTATCATACTGGGAGTAGTATACAACTATATAACACATAATAGAACAAAAACTGACATACACCTCTTTTGTTAGAGGCCTGTTTTGTCCTTGATCTATTAAAACCTTGTTTATATTAATTTCTATTTTTAACAAAGCAACAATGCAGTCTCCTCACTACCAATACACATTTACAATGCAGTGTGGGCAGTAAGAGTGCAATTTGACGTCACTGCATACCAAACAACAATTTTGAGGAATACCAGTATATTCATAATGTAATATCAGGTTTATCACTGTAGTAACTAAAATTTTTGTGAATTTTACTTACTGTATTTGGATCGCTGCATTTAAAACAAGTAAATTTATTCAAATACTGCATGTGTATCTATTGTTAACTTTTTTCTGTTTCTTTTTCTCACTTAATATCAAAAGTAGGTATATACATGTACCGGTATTTAACTGCATAATGGTGAAGCAGATTGCCCCAAAACAACTTTGATTTTCTTCAGTCAAAAGAAAACCAGATATTAGATTGGTATATTAAAGTCAACTACAGTCAGTCCATGCAGATCACTTCCATTTAAATAAAAATAAAATAAATAAAAATAAAATGAATTAAAAGTAATATATCAATATCAAAAATATATATCTACAATTATGATGCCCAGGCATCCATCCTATGGGATGATCAATTTATCAACAAACTAGAAAGAATTAGTATCATCATTACAAAGAAGAAATCAATATTATGATTAAAAATCATTAACAATTATTTAAATCATTTCAATATATTGATATACCGGTATTACTTTTAATTTATGGTGTATGGTGCCCAATACTTAAGAGAGATGAAGACATACTAGAAAAAGTCCAGCAGAGGGCCACCAGACTTCTTCCTGAACTGAAACAACAAGCATACCCAGACAGACTTTAATAGAGAACAACAACTTCCTACTTTGGCTAACAGAAGACAAAGAGCAGACCAGATACAGATATTCAAAATCCTGAGAGCTAGGCTTTTGACAGAGTGAATCCGTCAGAATTCTTCCAACTTGCCACTGGCTCAACAACAAGAGGTCATGATTTCAATACAAGAGGGG
>BEXV01000561.1:93327-113992 GCA_003118195.1 Hemicentrotus pulcherrimus | reverse complement strand
AGGGGAGAGGGGTGGATGAAGTGATAAATTACAGGCATGATGTGACTTACTTGATTGTTGAGCAACTTGTGCAGAACCCACTCTCACAGTTGACACATATTTTTCTGCATCCATAGCATAGATTTTTTTCACAGTAGGCACAAACATAGTGGACCGGCATGCCAGGATTCCGACAAACTGCACACATCACCTTCAAACAATCTAGAAGAAAATTAAAAAAATTGAAAATAATTCAAAACTACACACTGATAGATTGATTGTTCTTTGTCAAAGAAAACCCTAAAAATTGTTAAGTTAATGCTATTAAACAGAAGTATAAATAACTTTGAAATCTGTTTATGAGACTTAGAAGATTCTAAGACAAATAGTCCCTGGACTAATAACTCTTATAAATTCCCTTCAGAAAACTACAAAATGGAAAACTTCCCCAAGAGAGTCCCCATGACTAGCTACTCCTCTCGGATCACTACATGTATCCCTAGAGCCTACATTAGGACAAGACTCAGGATTTACAACCCTTACAGCAATTACCACCCAAGCAACATATACAAGGATAAAAAGCTCAACATCTTCCCATCAAGAAGTAACAAAACCACTTGAAAAATTACCCAAGAAAAGGAATTGATTAGATAACTTTATAACGACCCCATCACCTCCTTTACAGAATAGTTCTTGGGGTTGGTAGGTATCCAATGTATTGACAGTTCAGGCACATATTTAAAAAGAAGGAGCTACACATCAACTGCCTACAATAATGAAAATTTGCAGGGGAGGGATGAGGATGGGAAAATTGAATTGACATGCCTTTGTAATATTTATGTAGACCTATTATTTTTCAGTTTTGGCTAGTATTGAAAACTTCTACCAGCCCTGTTAATTAAAAGTGTAAATATAAATACATATTACATAAATACCCAGTAACAAGCCTTTCAAGAAGCATCATTTAGAGCTTCATATACAATACATTATTATTTGCTTAGGGTTAAAGGTGAATTCTGTTCAGGAATATTGGCTTCAAAGGTTTAAATAGTTTGAAATCCAAGTTTCAGCAAATTATTTCTCCCCCTCTGAAACTGCCCTAAAATACTTAAAAGGTACCGGTATATGAATAGTGTATTTGCATTCTAAAAATTGTTAAGCTTTCATTTGACATTTTGTAATTTATATTCTTTTTCTCTGTATGGGACATTGCAGAATCCTTCCTGATCTGAAATATGTTTCAATGAAAATGTGAACAACAGTGCGTTTTACAATTCATTTTCCTTGTTTTGTGATACATGTATATTGGAGTTTAATGGCACAACAATCTTAATGATTTTCACTTTAATGTAATATAAGGGGTTTCATCCCATATCTTCATCTCATCATGAGAACACTAAATAACTCTACTGCTAATGCTGTGGAATACAGGCCTGATCATCTATGAAACACTCACCTTGCTGGTTTGCTTTCTTGAGGGGAGAATTACTGTAAACTAGCTGTCCAGATGAGCTAAATCTAAACTGATCGTTGTGGCAAGATGGAGGGCTTGGACTAGCTGTATCAGTCTTCAACTCGTTATTATTCTGCGCCAGGAAGTCCTCGGCCATCTGCACCTCCTGACCTTGATGATCTTGGGCAGCCATGGTTTTCTGGCCATCTCTCAGAAGCTGTAATGTACGATCTGTTGGAAGTTGAAAGAAAGAATAAGGCCCCTATTTGATCCACAGAGTAGAGTTATAAAAACAAAACACAAAAGTCCTTCTCTGAAAAAATTCTCAGAATACATCTGACATAGTGTACTAACATGTAACCATTTAATCTATTAAATTACAAACAGTAAGATTTTCTTTAATTTGCAGAAAGAGAAACAGAAAGAAAGAGAGAGCTGGAACGGGAACTGGAAGCCAGGGGCCGTTTCTCAAAACCGTCATAAGTCTACAATGTAATTTCTTGGACATTGAAACGAGTGTTATAGAATTAACAAGCGTTTTTATGGGATGTCCAAAAACTTAGACTTATGAAAGTTTCAAGAAATGGCCCCCAGACTGCCAAGACCACAGCGTTCTTCGAGAATCTTGGATAAATTAAAGGTACTTAAATACATGTTTCTAGCCACAGTGTACATCATGATCAGTTTCTTACAAACACATACATTTCAACTGCACAAAAGATGTTCTCTGTGCTGACAGCTAGTAGACAAGTACATCATGTACATGTACTACTACAAGACTTTTTTATATTTTTATAGGGCAAAATGTATTGGAAAAAAAATTAAAAGATGTCAAAATTGAAGTGAGAGAAAATAAATGTGAACAAAAACTGTAAAATAAATAAGGCTAAGCTAAAGCTTTAAAATCATGTTGATCATTATCACGGATAGAATCAGGACAAAGTAGTGTAAACTGTAAAGAAGACAAAAGTATATCCATTTTGTCATTCATCATGAAATATGTTGACCCTCACTCACCATAAACCACTTTCATATTGGCTTCCTTGTTGACTCCCATATTCACTACTCGTTGAGTTACAAATGTTTTCAGTTGAAAGGGACAAAATTCACCAGAGAAAGGATTCGGTCGTTTCGGCATGTTGACAGTAATCACTAACGACGATAAATTATGATTTATATTAAAGTAATTAAGCCAACGTTGTATCGATATGAAAATAAAAGCTAATAAGGCCAGAACCGAAGTCTCGAAGATAAGAAATACGAATGCGATCTTGACAAAGTGTTGATCATCACATGTTTCTCTATTGTTTACCTCCAGACGGCGCGAAAACACTGCAGACTGTTCTCCTTTATTCAGTCCTTCCGCACTTATGGTCAGCTATCGTCTTAAAAGCCGTGCGTGCTAGCTTTTGAGATGTGTGTGTGTGTGTTTGTGTGAATACGTTCGTTTGGTAGATAAAAACTGTGTTACCAGTCTAAAACAGCTGTGCTTTAAAAATGGCGGTGATATTGGAACACATTTTGTCAACAAAATTGTCAATACAAGAAGTGTTAGAGTGGTCAGTCGAGGGGAAGGTTGAAGTGAGTGTATGCGAATTATGTGAATTATTTTATTTGTATTTCATAGTTATAAATTTGCCAAAATGGTGTAGATTAAAATGCATTATAAAACTGATGTAGTCCCATAAGTATACATTTGTGTACAGTAGTCTATAGTTTAATGGTATTTTGCACAACAAGATGTGAATATGATTCATTATTGTTTGTAGATTTCTTGTATTTTGTTATTTGTTATTTTTTGTACGCGTCTAGTATAAGTATATTGATGCTGCTAATATGTGTAGTATAACTGGACTAACTAGATCTAGATCTAGATCTAGATCTAGTCTATATTTTCTTTATCATTATAAGTGATCTAGATTCTAGATCTAGATTTAGAACTTAGTGAAGTGGTAGAAACTGTTCAGTTTTTCTTTCATCATCTATGCCTACTTCTTTTTCCTCTTCGCTAGTCGCTATTCCTCTACCCGATCAGTGAATTAAAACACCACAGAAATTATAACTATTATAATTATCAACTTTAAAACTATATTCGTTCATGTAGTCTAGGTTGCGATCGAACATACAGAACTTAGACTATGTTATGAAATGTTTAAACACTGCATGTTATTGGTGAATAAAATCTATCAACATTGAAGTTTCAAAGTTAAAGTTAGGTTTACAAAATACTCTGCATAGTACTAGTAGATCTAAAGCTACTGTATAAATGATTTTACTCTCTTACATTTGTTGAATTAATGTTCTTCCTTGTCTTTACATATTTAGAACTCTGGATTTGCAGACTTGTTGAGGGATACCAAACTGCAAACAGAATTTATACCATTCTTCATCAATAGCTTGCGGGATCAGACAGCCCACTTAGTATGCAGGGGGTCATCTGCTGTTTCTTCCCCAGCGAGGACACCAAGCAGCTTACAAAAACTGAAAAGAGCCAATCAGACACGCCCTCAGCGCAGTGGAGGTTCAAAGGTCAATCGTACACAGCTGTTTGCTGCTGATAACAGCAAGTACAGCTGGTCAGACAAAGACTTTGCCCCTGTTTCAAGACTAACGGCAGTAGAGCAGTCGCCGCACACTCCATCATCATCCAAGACAGATGGAAGACACGGAAGAAATGTGTCTTGGAGTGGTGGTGGTGGTGATGCTGGCTCCAGGAGGAAGACTCCCGGATCAGGATCTAGGAAGGATGAATCCATAACGCTTGCTCAGTTCTTGGTAACTCCTGAAAGCCAGTCAAGAGGAAAGGGCAGAAAGAGTCCTTTTGAAGACTCTAACTGCGATAGCTCATCCTCACATAAAAGCTCGTCCAGTAGACGTCGCTCAGGAGGTAAAGGAAAGCAGATGGGACAGAATGAGAGCGGTGGCTCAAAAGGACAGCATAAATTGAAATACATTGACAAGCCTGTGTTTGACTTGGAAAATGCCCAAGAATTTCCTCCAATGGGTGTACCAAGAACTATTACCCCAAGGAGGATAACTCCAACTGCAGTATCTTCCAGTAGTGGAGGCAGCCGAAGAGTCACCACACTGCTGTCTCCAGCCCCTTCTTGCCAGGGTCAAAATCAGGAGACTAATGCCTTCAATCCCCCTGTAAACCAGACTGCAGCAACCAAGAGAGACACTCATGAGTTGAAAAAATCTTTGGAAAATGAAAGAGAGTTGCTTAAGCAAGAAAAAATGAAACAGAAAAATCAGCCAGAATGTAGTCCATTCTCTCAAAATGCATTAGGACAGTCGCCAAGAGGAATGTCTATATTGCAATCTCCAAAGGGTATGACTCTAGCTCATACTCCAACTAAGCTTCTGCGCAGTAATTCAGTTTCAAGCATAACTGAGGCAATACTACCTGATGTGGATAAAGTAACGGTGCATGACAAACTGGATCTCATAGCAGAGCTCTACGCATCATTTCTACAAGGTATGAAAGTAGAATTCATAAAGGTTTGCAATGAGGGATATACACCTTTAGAGAAGGAATGCAGTTGAATGATAAACTCATTCTGCTTCATAGCACTTGTAGAGATGTAAAACACATTGTCCTTTTACCCAGTAGACAGATTTTCATGTTCATTTTCACCATAAAGTTAGTCTGAACTATTGGTTTTAAGTTAATGAGTAAAAAACAAAATTTTAAAGAGAACTACTAAGAAGAATGAATATCAAGCCACCATGTGCAAAATCTTTCTTTTTTTCATACAGAGAGCCTTGTTCCCAATTTATCTGTGGAGTTGTACTTCCTGATTCAGCTTTTGACTGCTAAAGGTAGCAAGCTTGATGAGGACGAGGGAATTCATTCTCTGGAAGACGACATTGAAGACGTCAATTATCTCTCATCAATCCACAACTGTGTTTACTTTGCTGCATCAGTGCTCAGCAGGCTGGTTGTGTAAGTAACATTTTGCTTTCAGATTCTACAATTATGTTGCACTTGCACTTGATATCAAATTGCAACCGATTTGAATCAATCATCTGCACTTGAGACAGGGTTATTTAAAGTTATATGAAATGGCTAATTGCCCGATTTTGTTCCCTTTGATAAGAAAATGAAGTTGTTTAGAATTGGAAAAGTGGTTATGATGAATTTTGATGAGAACCAGAATATTTGGTATTGTGTGGTCATAGTCGATTTACTTATAAATCTGTTTATAAAAATCAGTGCCACAAGAGAGATTTAAAGACATTTTATTTGTACATACTTGATGAAATTTGAAATTTGAAAAACATGAGAGGAAGGAGGGCAAACATTATTTTTGGGAATTTTAAGGTGTTTATTGTCAACTGTAAGTCTTTGACACTGTTAAGTTATTATATGTTTATCAGAGTTGTCACATAGCTTTGATTCATAAAGGTTTAAACATTTGACTCTTTTATCTTTGTGTAGAGTGTTGTCTCTGCTGGATAAAAGTACCCTACGCCTCCTGGCAGACAACCAAGTGGTCTCTCAGTTCAATCCTGAGCTGAAGACCAAGCTTGAACAGGTCACCAATCATTGCCCAGTGGGGTCTGGTCTTCAGGCAGCCATTACATCTCCCATGCAGGTTGTCCCATTCTTGGCAGATACCGACAACAGGCAGAACTTTCCAAGTGACACTTCATTCCACAGCTTCAAGAAACAGAGGTACATGTAGAACTATGTTTTCACGCTTTCAATTCACTTAATTTAAATAGTACCCATCTGGTAGAAGTGCCTTTTTCTTTTTTTACAAACAACAAGTTTATTGATAGTTTATTATTTATAATCAATTTTTTTAACAACATAACAAACAGCCTTTTTTGCTCTCAAATGGAGATACATGTATTTATTTACATGAATCCTAGAAAGGTTTAATTTGAATTATATATCCATTACTTCAACTTTCAATCATTGTCATTGTGGGTTTTCTTTTTCTTTTACAAAATATGTATTTTATTGATATCATGGTGTAGAAAATATAAATGAGATACCAAAAGAATGTCATATGATATTTATAATGATAATCTGTCTGCCTGCCTGTCTGGTTGTTTGTCTGTCTCTCTTTCTCATCCTCTTTTTCTTCCCTTCTCGTAACTGCCTTTTTTTCTTGTAATCTTTACGTCTGTGTGTGTCTGACTATATCACCCACCCTGTCTCTATCTCTCTATCTCTCTCTACACAGAGATGGTTTCTATAGTCTGATACGAGACTGGGAAGATAATCGCAGTAAACCTGGTTGGAAGATGCAGGAGAAACTAACCCACAGGATCAGGTAAACTACAACAAAATCTTACTTTGTAATTTAAAGAATTAAAAAAAAAAAAAAATTTCCAGCTAACCAAATATTTCTTCATTTTTTGTATTGTTCATCACTTTTCATAGCTTAATCAAGAGCAGAAAAATGAAATAATAGCAGTAGACCTAAAAGGCAATTGCGATAAAAATATTAAGAGTAATACTGGAGAAACACAGATGTATGGCAATATGCAAATTATACATTAGAGGTTGTTTTTGGTCATTCCAAATGAAGAATCACTTCAAGTGACTGTTTATTAATGTCGCATTAGGATAGTGATATCAGATATCAATTTTATTTAGGGGTTTTAGTGAGTGATTTCACTGTAGGGTAAGGTGAATTGATGGAAATCAAACATTTGTCGACACGTCCATTATGTTCATTTATTTCAACCCCAAAATGGAGGACTACTTCCAGTAACTGTTTCTTACTGTGGTTTTGAAAAAGTAGCAGTGAATAAAAACATACTTAAGCTTTTCATCTTGTACTCATCAGAGTAAGCCGCAAGAGTGAACAGAAATCTGAAATCGGATAATATAAACGTAAATTAAATGATTAGGCATGTGAAAAATATTGAGCTGCCTGAACAATCAGGAAAGTAGACATATTACCATTGGTCTGTAGCAAGGCTAGTTAGAATAATATGTGGATATATCACCAACAAATTCTGTAAGCACAGAATAGGGTCAGTCAGCTAAACATAGGGTACAGGGCTTCCAGCATGCATAGATGAGCCAAGTCTCTTGCTCTTTCAAGATGAACAGTGTAGTTCAACGCATTCTTTATTATTTTGTGTTATAGGGATTTAATGAAGCACATGGATGTGACAAACTACACTCACTTCTCAAGACTGTTCCAGTCACAACTGATCAAGGTAAGTAATCCCTAAAAAGAGAGTGTAAAGTGAACTGGAAATCAAGTCTTAGGATGACACTTCAAACTAATGCCTTAATGTACGTAAATAGGCAAAGAGTTTTTATTTGTGACCCTGTACAAAAGATATTTGTATTTTTGACTAGATTAAATTCTGTCATATGTAAAAGTATGTCTAAGCATCTTAGTCGGTGGGGATATAAAGTTTCATACAGGTTTTTTAGATGATATATTCTAATCATATGTTTTTTCTTTCCCTTGTGCTACATTCACTGTTTTGCAACATCATCAATTAAACATGTTGATTGTCCATCCATAGGTTATTGGGAACAATTATGGTGTTTAACTGATTCATTATTGGACTGGAATGGAAGAAAAGTCTCTCGCTGTGAGAAGATATCCAAGCAATGTCCTACACGTTCATGTAGAGGCAAATACTTGATCATATAGACAGATAGTTTGAATAATACTTTTGATAAATGAATGAATTGCTCTGTTAGATGTGCCAAGGTGATAGCTCAGTGGTTGATAGTGGAGATTCTCAGGAATTCAGCTTCATCCAGCAGCTGAGACGGACGAATCCAGGAAAGTTTAAAAGGTGAGTTACTGTAAAACTAGATACTTTTGCGTACTGGTACAAGACATGGGGTTCAGATGACAATAGTTTAATGCTGTAAAATAATTGAATCATAATAGAAACCAACATTAAATGTTTGCAATTCGCACAAGTTTCTTGCTGTGAAAATTATGGTCCTTTAACAATCTTCTGGTTTTACATCACCCTACTGTCAAGCATGTTAAGGTATTTTAAGTTGATTAGAATTAGTTCCCTCATGCCTACTAACATTTCAGAGTGAATCAGTATGGTGATGTCTGTAAACTTTATTAGAATGGAATTAACAATAGTAATTTTGTGTCTGTCACAGCTTTCTTTCAAATCTGATGGAAACTGACTTGTCTCTGCTGTCTGGTACTATACATGTACATGCATGTCTACCTTCTCTCTCTCTCTCTTTCTTGTCTGTTTGTTTGTCGTTTTATTTCTTTGTAACTAATATGTATCCCTCCCTCTAGTTCTTCATCTCTGCGTTTCATTTTTCATTTTTTTTGTCACTTAATCCTTTTATTTTCTTTCTCCCACTTAAATCTTTGCTTCAGTTTGTACCACATTCATTCTCTATGTCTCTGTAATCATCTTTATAATTTGACTTGTTTACATCAGATTGGAGGAGCGTTTTTCAACTCCGGCTTCATCCGGTGGTCCATGCCCTCCTCCTTCATTCCATGGATGTCAGGAGTTCTTCAGAGATTTCATCCTAGCTACAAACAGGTATGCACCTCCATATATCAGCTCAAGAGAGACAATGACTGTATGTTTAATAGAATTATAACAAGTGATTGTCTTATATCCAGTGGAGCGTGTTTATGAATACCTTTAATTGATTTAGATATTTGGTATTGTGAAGGGAAATATAACAATGTTTGTTGATCAGCTTGAAAAAAGAAAACAGAAAATTTTTTAGGAAGCAGTCAACTTCAATAGTGAGTTTTTGATAAAAACATATTAATATCATTAATATTGAAATTAGACCATTCCATTGAATTTCTTTCAAACTAAATTTCTCATCAAATAATTCTAGAACCTCAGTTTAATTATAACTGTTGTCCTTTTTAGACAAGGCCAGTATTACAAGCTTATCGAACAGTACACAAATGAGTATTATTGATGAATAAAAGTACCCTGGTTCTGTTGTTTCATTGTTAAATTACTTTTTATAGAAATATTGAACAGGCTAAATACTGTGATAATGATTTTTATTTCATTGAATGTTGATGAAAGCAAACTATATTATGTATACTCCTTTTCCTCCTCAAGTTACATATTCAACCAGCATTTGATGGACAGCTTTGCTACCAAGCTCATTGAGGTATGTACGTTCTGTCAACATAACGTGATGATTTATGCACTGAGCATTACAATTATCGTATCACCCATCTTTGAAGTATGGTGCCATGAATTATTACTCAATGTTGGTTTATATATATATATATGTGTGTGTGTAATATCTACATTGTAGTTATTCTCAAATTTCCCTATTTAGGCTAAGCTTACATGAAGAGTTGTTGGGGACAATTTTTTTCCTTCCAGATACTAACTATATTATTTTGATGAAGCATAAACATCATAATGTAACATTTGCTATAGATACAGATATTGCATTTTTCTCTTTCCTAAAATTGTATTTTAGTATGCTATTTGTTTACAGTGTTTTATATTATATACTGAACAGTACAACCCTAGATTTGAGTGACAATAAGAATATTGATAAGATTATTTAAATGCAATAATAATAATATACATGAATTTAAAACATACACATGTCAGAAGATTCTCTATCAAGGTGTGACAACAAAGAGTACGCAAATTTATTTATAAAAGTTCAACAGATATTTTACAATTAATGAAACTCAAATATTGTATAAACAAATACAAGTACATTTTCAATTGTGTTTTTAACTGTCCTATGGAATCTAACTGTCTAAGATAAGAAGGAAACAAGCTTCAACTGGCTGCAGCTTTGGCAGATGAAAGATGTTGAGATAGTAAACTGAATATATTCAGATTTGATTATGTAATATGTGATCTTTTTTCTCCCAAATAGCTTAACGATTTACAGTTGCCAATCACTGATCAAGTTGATATGACTTCTGTCGTTGATGCGGTAAGTGATAGAGTTCTTCCTGATCTTTAAAATCATATTAATGAGATGTTTAGAGATGTTTAGAGATGTTGCGGTCTAGGGCATAATCTACCAGACTGTAGATCACAAGTACAGGAATCGTGGGCCGGCACTAATGTTCTTTGGAAGACATTAATCTATGTGTATGTGCATGTACAATTTACCTCAAAACATCGTAGTTTGTTTACTAAGTTTAGTATTTCAATCCATGGCAGATAAGGACAAAACTAAAGAGCTTACTTAAACAATACAAATTTATGAGACTTTGAGGTCAGTATTCTGCCATATGTTTCCTATCTTTTTTGTATGATCTGTTTGTCTTTTTGTTTGTTATGTATGTATATTTCCTTTTGCAGTGCATGTAAACAAAACAAACCTCCATATATTGACAATAAAACATTGAATAGAAACGAACTGAACTAAATTTAATTCAATTCAATTGAACTAAATTGAATTGAAGTGAACTGAACTAAACTGAATTTAAATGTATTGAACTGATCTGAAATGAATTGATGTGATTTGTTTTTTGTAGGAGGTAAGGGAAAGCTTCAGTTCATGTCTCCTAGCCCTGCGGGTCTTGTCCAAGTTCCTGGGATTTCTAGTCTTTCTACCTTACCAGGGTGACAATAATCTTCCTGATATCATGAAGGATAATGTCATCATGATGAGAAGTAGGGTAAGATAAAACATGTTTTATGTTCCTTATGATTTCAAGTATTTTTATTTTTATTTAGATTTCTTTTAGATTGAATATTTATGCATTGTTTACCTTCTCGTTATCTTTAAGTTTCTTTATAATAATAATATTCTGCTCTCATATATCGCTTAATACATGAATGATGTCTCTGTTAAAGTGCTTTACAGATATATTATCAAATATCAGCCTCCCCTCCCTGATTTATGTTGTATTATTGTTTAGTGCACCCTCATGTAACTGAATTTGTGATAGCTAGGGCACACAAATTGTGTTTCTTCTTCTTCTTCTTCTTCATTGATATCCTTATGAATTATCATTCTTAACAAATGCTTTTGGCCTCAGTATTGTATTTTACACATTCTCCTTTTTGCTTCGTAATGTTTGGGAATGGAGCTGAACAGAGGGAAATTTAAAGACTGAACAAGTCTGATAACTTTTGATTGTCACTTTGAACAGGCATCTCTACCAGTGGACATTCTTGGGTGTTTGTCTACATCCAAAACCAACCAGCGTCTGATCCTGACCTTGCCCTGGGTTGTGGAGTATCTTAGTATGATTGATGGGCTGGCCTCTCAGATACCAGTTTATCATCAAACACTCAGTTTATTGGGGGATATTCACAAGTAAGTCTCTATATTCTTCTCCATAAAGGGACATCTTTTGTGAACTCTTGTTCTTTGTATCTTCTCTTTGTTGTAGCAGGGGAAGTGTATAAGATGTTTTGCTGGATTGTACTGATTGTTCTTAAAGACACTATTGTGGGTTCTCATGGGAAAATTGACCCTATTTGGGTGTTTACTTGTTAACAGGTGTCCTCAATCACCGAGAGCAGACTTCACTATTATGACCCACATGTCTTAACATTCAATCCCGCCACCCAGTTATGATGCATTAAATGCACCTAGAAACTGCTGAGAGTACTTTTTCTTTCAAGCAAAGTGAAGCACTACTTTAAAACTTAAGATGTGTGATGCCTTGTGAGTGAATTTATGAGCTAACATCATGTATTGTTTAAAGAAACATTTTCATGTGATTTTCCAGGAGGGTGTCTGTTCAATGGTCTGAGAATCCTAGCAACCATAATTCACTTCTTATCTTGCTTCTCTTGGGATGGCTGTTTGAGGTAGGTCTAATCTCTAGTTTTAGAATGAATGAAAAATGGATGAAAACTTTGCTGAATAGTGGTCTTCCTATATCAATGTTAAACACAATGTTCATCACATAAAAATGATGTCTACTGTGGAACTTTCTTTCCTTCATGTCAAGTTTTGGTAAGCCGGTTTCATTGATTTTGGTATATTATAAGGAAAAACTGAAGGGCTGAATTGATGCAAATATAATCCAATAACAATTTGAGATTTGTACATTTTATAACATGAATTTGTGTACTGCAGTTATTTTCTATCTCTTTCAAACAGTTCCTCATATTAATTTTCCCTGTTAATTGTCATCTCATTTATAGAACCCAGCTCTACCAAGCAATCTACATCTGACGAGTGGTGTGAGCGTTGAGAGGGGTAGCCATAGTAATAAACCAGGATCTGACCAATCTTTAGACCCCCTTCCTCTGGTGGATAGGCATGTTCTCTATACATGCTGCCCTTTCCTAGGTGAGAAACTGTGATTGACAGGTTGCATGTTTCACAGGAATTATTTTGATAAAATTTACACACACAGGTGTGTAATATACAAGCTTGGTGACATGTATATTACTGCAATGAAGGAATAGTAATCTACAAAGTAATTTTTTGGTCAAAATATGTAAACAAGGATGAACATGTAATTTACAATCAGTTAGTGAGATTGTAGAAACAAACTTGTGGGAGAGCTTGATAAGTAAAATAATATTGAAGCTTATAACAGGTGATTTTGTTTTTAATGTCTCAACCACTAAATATGTAACTTACGCATTTCAAGGAAAATTAATGATTTCCTGCATGTATAGATCAATGTTGCACATGTATGGTATACCTGTTAACAAATGATTATAGCAGCATCTAAATATTGGGTCTAAACAGATTACAAATTATGAGGTGATTGACAATATGCCTGTCAGATATATGTATATTTGGTGTGCACATTTGGCCTTTTAAAAAAGATTGTTATTGTCTACCAAAAAAAGTGAAAGAGTGTTGTCTGATGTAGCGACTACTGTATGGATTAAACCCCTAGAGATGCTTTGTACAGTGGGAAATTAAATGGTTTGTCACTAGTAGTTCTGTGAGGAGACATCTGCGAAATAGAGTGCTATAGTTAATTCATCTTTTACACCATACTTGCAGGTGATTTAAGAGGACTGTTATCCGAGGCTAGTATGGGGGTGAACAACAGGAATGCTCCGGTCAAGAAGATTACTCCTGTAGCAGTAGATGCACCCCAGACTGCCATTATTACTCAGCACCAAATACAGGTACCAGTGCATGGTGTTGTTAGTTTTTGTTTGCTTTGTTGTTGTTTTGGGGAGGTACAGTTGTGATATAATGGTTATTTGTAGAAAATAGATACAAATGGGCAATGGGTGACAAATATCCTTCTGTCTTTATTCAATAGAATTAGGAATTAGCATGTTAATGCATATTACTTGAAAGCATTGATCTGTCTTATCAGAATTTTCCCCTTATGACCACTTTGCGATAAATATCCTTGAGACTGATGGTGGACAAATCTCTCATCAAACTTTTGTTGCCTAGGTGGAACTTGAGAAGAACTTCTTCCACATCCACTCTGCTTCCCTCAAGAAGAGCGTGGAGTTTGTGAGTGGCAGGGTCGCCTCCAACTGCATCAAGTTCATCGATGGCTCACTAGTCTCTGCAGCCAGGCTCCAGATTCCAAAGCTACTAGCAGAAGTGCTGGTCTCGTCCAGCAGCAGTAAGAAAGAGGCTGGGGCTCTCACGGCCAAGGCTAAGGGAGTTGGAGAGAAGCTGAGCCTGGAGACGGCGGAGCTTGCCATGAAAGAAGCCAAAGAGTAAGTGCCTTCACCTTTATAGTCATCACTGAGAAAGAAAAAAAAATTATTTAAAAAAGAGAGTAAAACCATCTTCCAAGGCTTGAGCTTTTGAATGCTCACTCAAAGTCAGCATCCTGCAGGTTTTAGAGATATTAACCAAACATGAAGTCGTATTATTGATGATTTTGGATGTTGAACTATTGATATCAGTGTTAAGGGCAATCCAACCTTTGTAATGAGTTTATTTGTTTGAAAGCAGAAAAATATGATGAACAGAGTGGTGAAAGTTTGAAATGAATTGGTCCATATATTAAGTTTCCAATATTTAAATTTGTGGGAAATCACTACATCAATGTGAATCACAAATTGGCAATTAGGTCAGTGGATTGTGACATAGTTACAGACAAATCTCCTGTTTGTTGTGTAATTCTTTTAAAATTAATGTCTAATTTTCTCCTAAGTGCCTTCTCCCATTGGATACTAATAAAAATATATTATGAATAGCATATTATAGGTCCTTTATAAGACAAGAACCTCCAGAGTCATACATTTTAAATAATTGACATATTAATCATTTGTTTGTTGGAACAAATGAGAGAGTTGTCTGCCACTACACCACAGTGACATTTGGCAAATTCTAAATTCCCTTACGTATAGTGATTACAACATTTTGGTATTCATAACTTTCTTCCAAAATATGTTAGAGCAATTTGCTTCAAAGGTTTGGTTTTCCTTTAAAATTATAGCCGCATGGAACCACTAACATACACAGGAAAATATATTTTATTAATCAACTATTTCTACTAGGTTTATCAAGAAGAAGTGTTGGTCAGCTCTTGATGTGTTATTACCATGCGAGACATCCGAGGCAGTCCTGGACACTGCTTGTGCTATCACCACTAGACTTGCCTTAGAACGAACAGAGAAATGGATCACAACACAAATACCTAGTAAGCATGCATTTCAGCTGTTGTTTATATCTGTCTTTACATCTATCCACATAATGTTGAATATTTTAATGAAATGACAATGATCCTTCATATTTTGGATCAATTTGGTTTATATACTATATACCAGGTCCCTGTCGTGGTTGATTCAAATTGATTGCAAATTTTTACTAAAGAGATAGGGGTTTGTAAGTTTGCATTTGATTGAAGAACTTATGATCAATCCAGATCAATCATAACTATTTATGTGGCAGGGCCCAGAACAGCAGCAGCAGCAGACTCAACTATCTGTAACTAGTATTTTTCATTTGAATGATATCTTCCAGGTGCCCTACAACAGGAGGTGACCTTGCAGCTACCCAGGTGCCTTAGAGCTCAGAGCACTCAACAGATGAAGAAAGAATCAACCAGTAGGAAGATACCAGACAAACCAGCCATGCATGACAGACAGGGGGCGTGTCCTTCAACCATCATTCAAGAACTCAAGGTAGGGAATGAGGAATTGATGAAGATATGTGCAACACAGGAAAGATGAGAATAATAATAATCATTATCATCATCATCATCATCATCATCATCATCATAATAATTGGGTCTTATTTATCCAGTGTAGGCACATCAGCATCAGTACTGCTCTTCCTGTGGGCCCTACAATTATATTTACTCCAGCAATTGCGAGGTTCCATTTACACCTGGGTGGAGGGTGGCAAATGGCTTACCAAAGGACATTGGTGCCGGGCTGGGAGTAAAACCTGCAACCATTGTATGGAGAGTCAAGTGAATGGACCAATATACTATGACACCTCCACTGCTACAAGAGTAGGATTTTTTTACACATATTTGAGAAGTTTATAGAAAATTAAGGGGATGGAATTGTCATTCTTCAGATGCTGTATAGTTGTTTATGGAATCATGAAAGATCACGGGAATCTTCACATGGTTAACATGGAAATGTAATGTAAACAGGGAAATGGCATGTGGACTATTATGTGCAATGAATCACATTAGTTTACTTGCATGTGACTAAATTTTATTGTTAAGAAAAAAGAAAAAAAAACTAAATACATTTAATATGTTTGGTTTTGGTCTGTGATCTGTAGGATTCCATGTGACAGTTTGATGGGTTCGACAAGTGGCCTGCAGGAAAGACAATACATTCTTGGCAGTGCTTCTCGTTTGAAAGAAGAAATGACCTTTGACCTTTGTCCTAATTGCTCTCTTTATTAATACAGGACTGTCTTCATAGAGTTTTAATTGGAGACATCGATGGCTACACAGCAGAGGGCATCTGTACATCCATCAATAATGTTCAAATGATGATCAACAACAGACAGGTAATATGATAAATATCTTTTCAAGTGTAATACATGTAACAGGATATCTAAATTATATTTGCTCAAGAAAGTGTGTATTGCGTAAGTGAAAGTGTGCATTATATGCCTGTGTAGGCACCCTAAAGTAGAAATCATGAGGCATATTCTTTCACTGTTTAGTTAAACTATCTATGTCTTCATAAGAGCTGAAGGCAGCTGGATTCTCAACTGAGGACCACATTAATTTACATGAATTTACCTTACAAAACTATGTGGTTTTTTAAAATCTTTCTATGGAGATGAACATTGTGTGGATTCGTAGCATCTGATTGCACCGTGGTCTCCAGCATTTCATTTATGATACCTTGCTTGATGACTACCTTGCGTATGTGTTGTTGACCATCCCTGAACAGGACCTAACACCATTGGCATACCAGTCCATCCACCAACTCACCATAGAGCTGTGTGTAGGCCTGGCTATGAGACATCCAACTCTGCTTCAGACCTCTGTCTGTAGCTCACCTACAATCTCCAAAGGGAAAAGATCTATTGTTCTACCACCGGACAGAAATACTCACGGCAAAAACTGTAGCAGCAGCTTACACAATACAGAGAATGGCGAATACCAAGACAAGAACATGATATGTTCAACAAAGGGAGTAGTTGAAAATGGAGAGGAGCAGTGCAATAACCAAGAGAGTGGTGTACACTCACATCTTGGGAGATATGGACAAGAACTTCAGTGCAATACAAAGGGAGGACAGGGTACAGATGAAGGAGCATTCACCAGTCCTGTTCATAAACATGCATCGAATGGTGACCAAGTTGGAGGTGAAAGCGATGTATATAATGCAGAACAGACAGAAGGAGATGTGACTTTACACCGGTTTAATACAGATACACTCTTAGAGAGACTGAAGAATTTGTGGAGGAATGTTTTTTCTTTAAGTATTCCAGCAGGAGCTCTGTTAAGTGCAAGGACAGCATGGATGATATCACGCAGTGATAACCCACAGGTAGGCTTTGGTAATAAATTAAACGTAACAATTTGATACATTGTTTGTTGGAGCTTTTTTAGAATGTGGAGGGTGGAGGGGATAATTGGCCAAGGGGATATCTGTCTGTGGGAAGTAGTCAACGTTGGTAGTNTTTTCCAGGCTTCTCATGTAGTTTAAGCTCCAGAACCAAAAAAAATCCATAATTTAGACATTTATAGTAATAATTTTAGTAGAAATGTTTATGGAAACATATTTTGAAATTTTGACCCTGTTTGAGAAAAGTTACACCCTTTACCGTGAAAATGACCGTATTTCATTATATTGATTTCCATTATTGAAATATTGTTAAAGTGTCTTTAACAAAAAAATGAGGATAAATGCCTGGTTTTTAGTTTGATAAGTTGATATAAGTGTTTTGGATGTATATGTATTCAAACCCCTTTCTTGTTTTGATTTGTATAGGTTTCCTGGCAGTGTCTCATCCATATAGTGAAATCCCTTCTTGCATGCAATCTGGTCAGCATTGGGGCTGTCCAATCAGCTTTGAGCAAGATGATGATGTCATCATACATTCCACCAATCACAGAGGATATATCAAGAAGCCTATTACCTCTAGTCACAGATAATGAAATAGGTGAGATAAGGAGAAAATGATTGGTTTGAGAAGATCCTTTTAAACAAGTACATTGCAATGTAACACCCAAAATTCAACTTGTTTGTGTTTGTCTTGGAATGTTTAGAAATTTAGTCTGATGGTCAAAAAGGATGCTAAGAAAACAGGAAAAATTCCAATATCACTTTCCTAAAAGATCATGGATTTTCAGCAACTTATATGTTGTAATTGGTTATTCTACCTAATTATTTTTTAATTTTCATATTCTAAAATGTTTGGGGAAAAAAAATTCATAGAGGGTGATAAAGATTTGCTTTTCATCATTACATCTGGCAATTATTCAAATTGAAAATGTGATGTTTTATCATTTTCTTCTAGTTATGACGTTGGACTGATTTTGTATGATTATGTTTGCAAATACCTGTCATAGAGTCTTTTTGTTTTTGTGTGTAAACAGATGCAGATGGGAAGGCATTGGACATGCTGCATGCAGTTTGCACCGAAGCAAGGGAGAATGAAGATGCTTATAGCTGATGAATGTCAGTAACTGTTTGCTCCATGTGCTAAATCCTGTCTTGGGATTATATTCGGTTCTCTTCGTTCAAAGAATATTATCATGGATTTACCTCTGCTGGTTTCATCATTAACCAGGGATATAGTCTATGAAGTAGATTTCTGTCACAGCATTCAGTAGACTTTTATTACTCATTTTACTTCAATGTATGTGGTTGTATGAAATCTGCTCTACCAAGTAGTGTTTCTTTCTGTTTTCAGTTAAAGATAATGTGGAAATCTGATTAGGATTTTTAAAGTATATGATATTCATCCCCTCTTTATATCTAGATAATTTGAACTAAATAGAAAATGATACTTGAACACAATTCTTTTTTTCAGGCTGGGAAGATTTAAGATATAATACTTTTTTCAATTGTCTTTAATCTCTAAACGTATGAACAGTATGAAAATGTAAGTGGTAGCTTGTTGGTGCACATGTAGCCTAGCCTTTATACAATTGTATAACTTTCCCAAACTACCTACATTCCAGCTTGTACATGAAACAATGTAAACTATTTCTTCTTCAAGAGAGAGATATGATCCACACTGATCAACAGATTGTCTACTGTTGGTAAGCTATGACATTCTGCACTATTAGGTGTATGGAATTTTATTTGGGTACAATTTTCATATATGGCCAATATCACTGTAGATGGACTTTCTCTGTGCCATGTTTTGCTATTTATATTCAAGGTATTGTTGTTATAATAATATAATGACGAAATAAGGACTAAATTTCCCATCTTATGATCAATTTATTCTCAAATTAAGACATTGGTTACTATGTGCCTCCAGAATTAAGTTACTTGGATTACATTAAAGTTAGATGCTGCTTATAAGTATCGGCTTGCATGGTGATGTAGATATACAGTAGGCTTGCGGTTGCATCACGTGAGAGAGGAGGGTTAAGGGGAGTCCTTTTCAGGACTACCTACACACACACACACTCAACAAAGAAAGATTACTGACAGTCCTTTTGCAGGACTCGCCAAAAAGTATAGGCCACGGTCTTCAGTTATCAACAAAACAGACATTAGCGCTCCTACTAGATTAAACCAACTTGGAAGTCATGATTATTATATATTTTGATATTTAGACATTTGAAATGTTTTTAATGTGAATTACATAAATATAATCACTTATAATGTGTGCTAACTCAACAAATGGGAGGGGGTGTTTAATACTTATCTAAAAGTAAGAGAAAGTGTGCAAAGTGCCTAATGAATAAAAACAAAGTATATTGTAGTAACATGAAATAAGAGATATTTAGCATATTGTATACCATATATTGTTATGCTTGGTAAACATAAGAATGACTTTGGGTTACCACCTATTCTTTACAAATATGAATATAATGTTAAATGAATTATTGTAAAGGCCTTGTTCATCATTATGTACTATTAAATAGAGAGAAAGAATGAGTGAATTGTATAGTTTCAATTTAAGATCATAAAGTATATGTATGAATGCATTGTATTTTTCATTGATAAATAACAGTACTCAAGCAATAGAAAATAAAAACTTCCATGAAGACATTAAAATCAGTTTGCATGTAATTTATTTGCATTTATGCAATTGAAGGAGTTGTCAAAGGAGATCTACAATATAACTTTAAATTATACTTCCAAAAAAGGGAAAAGGAAGGTCATATTAGGGAACAATGCTTATTACGCTTGTTAGCTGATTTACACATACATATTGACTGCTTTGATGTACACATGCACATGGTATGAGTGACACCCTGGAATAAGCACATGCCTCTTTGCTGTAATAGTGCAAATCAATTAAATGCAACCAGTCTACATTTATTGAAGACAGCAGTGCTGTATTCAACGAGATCTATCTCATGTCATTTTTTGCTTCCGGAAAGCACAAAAATCTAGCTATTACACATGGAAATATTATAGCACATTACAGTCCTTAGGACATTGTTGCTCTTCAGAATGCTACATTAGATTTTTTTGATGAAACCTTAGGAAATGTCTGAAACTTTTATTCATATGAACAGGTCAATATCTTACAAACGTTTTACGAAGCACAATGCACATATATAAAGGCACTGGGTACATATATATGGCAGCCTTGAAAGTTATTTAAAAAAGGTGAATTGCGTAAATGTAATTTATATCATAAATAATATGTACTGCTAAACCTGCTGGTATAAAAAGATATGCCTAAATTAAAGAATAGAAAAAACATGGCTTGCAAAAATATGTGAAACTAAATACCAGTAGATGGTA
>BEXV01000561.1:71563-88616 GCA_003118195.1 Hemicentrotus pulcherrimus | reverse complement strand
CCCCCATCCCATGAAATCTCAGTATTCGATTCTAATGTTTTGAAGATGAGATCCTGGGAATCTACCCAGATATTTTCATCCTGATGACAGCAAATTCATACAAAAATGAGAATATTAGAAAAAGGATGGCTCATTCACATATGTTACCATAAAACACAACATTTTTAATGTTTTGTTATTATGACATGAGGTTAGTATGGTTCACATTTCTACCCCTTCTAACAAACGTGTAGTGAGTTTATGAATACATAGGACCTCTTTTACATGCAATTAATTAAATAAAAATGCCTTGATTCCTGTGTCAAATGTCAATGAGCCATCATTTGGATATGTTGTCATGAAAGGATTAAAACACAAATCATCAGCTGACTATCACACATTTTTTCAATGAAAAAAAAACTCTGTTGCCTGTTATCATTAAAGTGAAAGATCATCATCATTGTTTTAGCATCCGTTTTTTCCCATGCTGTGTGGTTGGATGTTTCATTTCCCTTATGGCCCTTTTCCAAGCTTTCGAATGCTGTTCTTCAGCATGCCTCAGGGTGAAGCCAGGGGGGTGTTTCACAAAGATTTTAAGTTAAACTTAACTCTAAGTTGGACTACAATATTATGGAGAGCCATTTGTGCCCTTATAATGAAATATGTTGAAAAGCAGTATTTTAGACTTTTTCATAAATTCCACATCAAGAACATGAAATCTCCCATTGTAATAGAAAATATGAATGATTTGAATCAACATTTTATGCCATTTAAAAGAACTTTCACAAATATTTTCAAGGTTGCTAACGGCTTTCCATAATTTTTAAGTCCAACTTAGAGATAATTCAACTTAGCATCTTTGTGAAACACCCCAGATGTTCTCAATCTTATATCTCTTTCTAGTGTCTCCTTCCAGGTTTTTGCAAGGTCAAAGTAAAAGAACTGAAACGAATGCTTACTTGAGCTTGTAGGCAATCTTGTCACCAGAATCCTTCATCTTGATGGACAAGTGGTGGATGGAAGACAGGACAAGGCTATCAAAGGACTGCAAGATTCAAAGAGAGACACACCAACGTCATTTAGTATTCCAACCATTGGCAGTGCAATGTATTAGCCACAGACAGCAATGTAACGAAAGCAGTTACACATAGTCACAATGCATGCACAGGTATTTCAAATGGAAATGTACACCATGATTATGAATGCTTGGATACACTTAAAACTTGAAAGCATCTAGAAAATTTTACAGAAGAGTCTAACTGCGTTTCATGGTCTCGGTTATATATATGTTGATTTACCTTAGCAATACTCATTCTGAATCTAAACTCGAGATGAACTAATGGAACATACATGTTTTTCTTTAAAATCAGTTAACATAAAATTCATATTGTACCCACATCTACTTTCAAGAAATGAGATGCATTCTCTTTGGTGTTAAATAGTTACATGATACAGGAGATAAGGATTAGTTCTATTAAACTTGCCAGACATCCACTTGACAGGTTGTAATCAATGACAAATGCACAACAGCTTTACATCCATATGAAACATGCAACAAAGCACCAAAATTCTCAACCATTGAACCTTCATTGTACATGGACACAAAGACTGATTCCACAAATTCATGTTTAAGAACTTGATTTGGTTCTGTACTTTGTTTTTCTTTAATCTGCATGCACTGTTTGATAAAAAATGATATCATCAATCATCATCATTGCTGTCGTCATTACCATCAGCATTCATTAACCCAGATATGATCAGTCATAACACCTGTAGGGATGATTTCATTAAAAATCCATATACACTCGTTTACACATTTGCATAGGATTTAAAATTCTGTTTTTTTGAGCATTCAAATAAAAAACTTACGCAATACGTACGTTAAAGAAATCAATACACTGGAAAGTACACCACTTTAGTTACCATAAAATACAAATATACCAAAAATATTCTCTTTTTTCTATCAAGCTGTAGTTGAAATTCAAAGTCTCACTAGCTGCAAAGAAATTTGTGTATGATTGTAACTCTTTCCTACAGAACAACATAAAAACCAAACATGTACATTTAATTCACTTGCACGAGACACAAACTGCATAGCACATAAAAATGCACAGAAGTGAATAGGAAATACAATGTATGAAACGAAAATAACTTAATGGAAATGACATGCACTATTTGATATGGAATTAACAGATCACAGAAAACTTGTTAAAGTCTAAACATTCCATGTTTATGATAAATGCAAAGATCCACAAAGTGAAAGATTCACTTGTGATGATCAAACAATGTAACCTAACAAATCTTGCTTTTCAAGCTTAAAATGAAAATGAAAATTAGATTGCTTTAGAAAAGCATCTAAAAAAAACCCATGTATATCATGAACACTTTAAGCGCCTCCAATTTTAAATGAATTGTACACATACCTTTACTTCCTAAAATGTAAAATGCTCCACAAAATGACTGAAGAATTGGCATGCACAAAAAATATCATAACTTGTACACGATAGAGCTAGACAAGATTTACATGTAGACATGTATTTCTCTGTTCATCTGAACACTTGGAAGTTCCCTTCTAAAGGTCACTTTTCAAACTTTCCCTAGCTAAATCTCATAACATATTTTTTCTCTGTGCAACTCAACTAATATTCATTTTACTTTCTGCTTTCTTTTATTTGTAAAACATTAAATTCTTATTCCAAGGATACAATCTCTGATAATGTGAAACATGGGGAAATATATAGACCTACAAGAAATGGGAAAAATATGTAAGATTACTGATTTTAGCTCTATGAAAAAATGTTGGTGATGATGATGACAACTATATATGTTTTAAATGTTTTGGAGAAAGAAAGATTGCAGTTTCTAATCTTGTCTACATCTACTTTAGTTTAATACAAAGAGTGAGTATTATTTGGTGGAAGATCTATGAATTCATATTCTGATTTTGTCATCTCAGGTTGCACTCAATTAGCAACATGCTCAAAGATATAATGAATAGATTCATTATTTTTTAAACTGTCACATAGCTATGAATGAATCAAGAATCTACAGCCCAAATGTGATGATTTAAAGAAAATAAGCAACATGGCCTGTTTTTTTAAAGCAAGTTATAATGTGTTGTGTTTCAGCTAGGGTAGTTTGTAAAAGAATCAAAAGAAAACCTTGAATCACCCCTTTCAAACTCAAGCATTTAATATGAAGAAAATATGAATCAAGCATTGATCTGATAAATCAAAAGTGTGATCTTGCAAAATTCTTGTCAGATAGAAATTGAATGAACATGTATACTACCCCTCCCCTAAATTAAATGCCTTCCTAACACCATGTGTGGTTTCTGTCTTTGAATGATCATTTTAATAACATAAAATTTAGAAACACATCATGGTATTACAGACTATAGAGTAAACCTGCAGGTTGATTTCAATCTTTTGACTTATTTCTGGTCTACTGACCACTGCAAAAGACTCAACTTTAAAAACGAAGAACAAAAATTGGCAAATTTCCTGGGCAAGCTTCCAGGTACTATAAAAGAGGGAAAAGAATTATCTCATATGTAAATCTGACCTCTGATTAAGATCATAATTTACAGGAATCCACTCCTAATTCCATTTGAAAGTAGCTAGCCAGACAAACAGATACACTGAGCTCAAAAGAACCACCCTGCTCCCTCTCGCCCCCCCCCCACCCCCTCTTAGAGATACAAGTATCATCACATGATCATTACAAGACAAACATCTGTTACATTGAAAGAAGATGGATATTTCATCAATCCATAACCCTCACTATTTATAAGTTCTAGCGAGCCTTGAAGTTTAAGTTTGCACTTCCTCCAAATAAACAATGCTCCAACCTTAATATGAGGCACATTCACATGGTTCAATTATATGATTTGATGCACATCTACACATCTACATCAGTTGCTGGCACTACTAAATCTACAGATTCATTCTAGGATGAAAGAATGAGAAGGTTGTATATATTATATCAAATTAACTTTTGTTTTCTGTGTTCTTAAGGTCACTGAGTTCACAAGTCAATATGACATTGATCTTTTCTGATCTCGGGCTGGCTTGCACACAATCCAAATAATAAAAATAAAAAAATATTTATCTCAACTTTGTGTGAAAAAAAATAAACTATTTCTCTTTGTACAATTGAATTATGATGCATGTAGCTTTGAATAAACTTGACTTTCCATCACTTTAATGATCCCCTTTTTCTCTATATATAATGTTGTCATGATGGAAATTCATGGAAAGTTCTAGCTTTCTAATGTATCTAATAGTGAACAATGAGAAGAGATGGTCAGAGCTGGTGATTGATGAGGCCATGCGAATGATGCGCATGCATGAAACAAAGAATGGGTTATCTGTCATGCTGGGTACTCACTACTAAGTCCTGATCCTGACTCTACAATCATCCAAATATATCAATGTGGGATGGGATGGAGAAATAAACGGTGGATAAAACAAGGGAAAATTCAATCAGTACAAGTCCCACCGCATTCATTTCCATGTGGGTAAATTGAAGAGATATGAATTACTTTGCAATATTCCTTTTATTTAATATCCTAAAATACAAGTTACCACAAACTTGGAATCGCATAATTTTCTGAAATATACAATAAAAGGGAAAGTCATACCAGCTATAGTCACAGAAATTTATGAATGGAGAATGACCAATTCTCAGAAATAATTTCACTTCACTGGTATTACGATACAAGTTATTAATTCATCATGTTGAAACAATTATAACTGTTTTCTTTATAATTATTTTGTTTTCTATTGAGTTTGTATTTACTCAATTGCATCCCATAATTATTTGGACATGTATGACAACCACAATATATCATTTATAATATGAACAGAGGAGATTCCAGGAGACATTGGGTAAAAATCTGAATAAAACTTGTCATACACCCAAAAATACTATACAGATATATATACATGGATTTGAAATAGACATTTAAAAATATTAGTTAAATTTTTTAATTGATAAGTTCTTTTGATATCAATAAGATCTGACAGATATACTATGTATTTCACTGATAAAGAGTCCAGATGAATTAGTAATATGAGAAAAGAATTCACACTGTTCTATTCTACCATGTTCCATGCAGAACAACGTAAATGAATAATGTGGAACAAACGCAGACAAAACATGAAATAACCTTGGTCATAACGATCAAGTCACTTGCAGACTGAATGCATGAATGTAAAAGGAGTAAATAAAAACAAATCATCTATTATTATACGGGATCAGCTCCATTGTGCATCAAGTTGCAATCCACAATGCACAAAGAAATATCAGTCCCAGGCATCACAAATCCTGACACCATTTACTTTCGATTGTAGATACTCTATCGCAATCCCCATTTAATATATTTGTTATGCCTCTTTCTTCAAACAAGCTTTTCGCCAATTTGCACTGTTGCCAGAGACAGTATGGCACCAAAACATTTCAAAGGGATCTTTAGGTAATTTTTGTAAAGTTATATCCCTACATGAATATACATTTTTGTTAATATGTTATTTTTAAAGTACCAACATAACATTTTCCAATCTTGTGCAGGACTATATGGAAGCAAACTTTAATTTTTGGGAGAGCAATTTTTAAAGGGATGAATGACAACATTTGTGGGGGAAGGGGGGGGGGGGTAGGTGCCAAAAGCAATGGACTTATGATATAATGAGCCATAATTTCATCACAATCCAATGAATTTGCAGCTACAACTTGGCAAACAAGCATCAAAAGTTGGATTCATGACAAGTCAGAGAGGTACTATCAATTCATTTCATGAAATATTACAAAATTGAAAAACAGGTGGGCTTCTTCTAGCCTTAAAAAATATTTTCTCCTCTCCTTTGTATACTTAAATGTATCCAACGAGAAATAAGTGGTCTCCCTTTCCTATATAAAAACCTCAGTCACGTCTACCATCTCCCTTACAGGTCCTCTGCCTCTGACCATGAGAAAACAGATGTTGAGCCATGTACATGAGAAACTCTATACCATCTTTTGATGACCCCCTCTCCCCCTTCCAATCATTACCGCAATCATGAGCTCAAAATTTAAACTACATTCCGTAGGTTTACTCCAAATGAGAATTCACTTTAGAATTTTCTATACTACTACCGGTAGTCTGCTAATGAAATCACACCTGCCGGACAAAATAAGCATTAGTAAACTAATAAAATAACTAATAAAGTAGATACTAACCTCAGATTTATTGAACTGTTTCTTCTTGACGTGAACAGGTGTACCTGCTAGGCCTTGGGAGGTTTGATCTAAAGACAAGGTGGTTTTAAAAAAAAAGATTTAGATTTAGTAATTAAATCATTCATTCAAGTTATCTTCATTAACTCACTAAGTGTACGATAGAAAAAGAGGAAAGAAACCAAGATATATTTTGTGAAGGAAACCTAAATTGAATCACTTTTGATGTCTACCATACAACACCAAACATTAAACAATGTCTTGGTTATTGCACTTGTACAATATAAACAAGAAGAAAGCACTATTCACATCAACTCTATTGTACCTGGTTTAATACATGTATACAATTGAATAAATATATATGTATAACTCTTCAGTGAGAACAAGAACATGGCACTGTTCACACCAACTCAATACCTGGTTTAATAGTACAATAACTAAACGTGTGCAACTTCCCAGTGTGAACAAGAACATAGCACTGTTCATACCAACTCAATATCTGGTTAAATAACAAAACTTGAGCAACGTTCCAGTGTGAACAAGATCATGGCACTGTTCACACCAACTCTCTTTTACCTGTTTGAAAGCTGAGCGAAGAGGACCTCTGGAGGGGTACCTGGGGGTGACGTTCACCTTGCCATATATCCTGTCTGCTAAGATGAATCGAGTCCTCGACCAGTAACTCATCCATCATTTGCTGAAGACATAAACGGAAACAAAGTCATGAGGGTAAGGTTCACATCAAGGGGAGTGGGTCCATATAGACTTTGATAACCTGACTCTATCAGGCTTACTTTAATCACATTTTGCTGTTGATATTAAACAGAGTGAGGTGTACATTAACACTCCAGGGGGTGTTTCACAAAGATCCTAAGTTGAATTTATCTCTAAGTTGGACTTAACAATTATGGAAAGCAGTTGGCATCTTAGAAAATGTTTTTGTAAAGTTATTTTAAAAAGCCTAAAAATGTTGATTCAAATTATTCATATTTTCTATTATCAAGGAGAATTAATGTTTTTATGTGGGATTTATAAAAAGTTTAAAATACTTGAATTTGTGCTTTTGAATATATTTTATTTCAAGGCTACAAATGGCTCTCCATAATTTTTAAGACCAACTTAGAGTTAAGTTTGACTAAGGATCTTTGTGAAGAGACACATCAAAAGTGCAAGAAGTTTTTAAAGTAAAACACAAGACATTAGCAACCAAGCTACCACAACAGAGAAAACATAACAATTATATTCCATTTATAAAATTGAATCCAGAACAAGTTTTGATTTTTACGTACATGCCTGTAAATTCCCATTAGGCCCAACAATCTCTAATTACTTTTCTTTTTTTCCTTCAAACCAAGAACTGAAAAGTGAAAATGTTGCCCGCTGATCACACACAACATTTGAAATACGTGAACATACAGCATAAGCATTCTATTTCTATCCTCGTACATAACTCTGTCATATTGTGTCAAATAACAAATGCAAATTTATGGTGATTGACAATGTACAAGTAACACAGGGTTATCTACCAAGCAATTCAAATGACCACTAGTTTCACTAATTGTGACATAATGCTGGATTAATTCATTCCAATAATATATTGGGAATAACTGCGACAGGGATTTTCTAACTGACCAAGTATCACTGACTCAAGTGTACAACATCGATAGTTCATAAACATAAATAAATTTCACAAACTGACAAATCTGATCTTGTGAAGTGGCTCCTGCAATAATTTCTATGTGGTAGTTTTGTACACCAAACTAAATTTCTAACTTCGACCCGGGACCCAACACTTTATACCTAACCCTACCCCAAACTAAGAACCTAACCTAAAACCCAATTGTAATCCTAACCCTTACCCTATAGTTTTATTAAAATAAAACCTGAAGCAATTGTTGCCGGAGCAAATTTCTGATCATCTGTGAAGCATCTGGTTGCCAGTCACTATGTTCACAAGATCAAACTTTTGGGTCTCGAGAACATGTACTCTCAAAAGCTCATCTGCATATTCAGACAGAAGTTTACCACTGGGATACCTTCTGATGACTGGTCTATTTTAATAATCACTAGGTGGCAAAAAGCTCATTAGCAATTTCCTCTATTCATCCCTGGATGAAATATTATTGAGGCAATGCATTTAAGTACGTCCCTGGATAAAATATTATTGAGGCAATGCATTTAAGTACGTCCCTGGATAAAATATTATTGAGGCAATGCATTTAAGTACGTCTTGCAATGACTTGGTAGGTATGGACAAATGAAATGCATCCATGTGTATTAGTTTGATACCTATGGTGGTTGGACTGCATGTACAAAGGAAAATTTAAGTGCAATGGAAGATATTAATCCCTCTACCTCCTGTATCCCACAACTACTGTGGATCAGCTAATCCAAGTACCTTTGCAAAGGATGTTCTCTTGACCGATTATATTCTAGCTATTTCTTTGATGGATTAGGCATGATGTAATGTCAGATTAAGTTGAAAAGTTTTAACATATACCCATCAAACAGTACATGAATATAGCTTGATGAGCAATAATATTCAATGAAAACTTAACAATAAAAAAATATGAATTTAAAGGTACATGTACATGTATATGGTTCTTTTGTAAAGACATGTACATGCCAACATTATAGGGGTACAATTAATATACATGAAAGGGTTCTCAAATACACAAGTTTTCTTAAATGCACACAAAATATATCCACTTCTGCTTTAAGTCACGATCAAACCTAAAAAGTCAAACAGTTTCAAAATAAAACTTTCATATACAGAAAAAGTACATAGGAAATAGTGAAAGAAACATTCACACAATGATAAAGAGATGAATTGATAACAGAAAAACAAGATGTGAAAAGATAAAGGTACTGGTAATAATGAGGGAGAGGGAAAAAACAACAGAAAAGGGGTATTAATGAGAGAAAAGAGAGAGAGGGATAGGTGTCACAATTTACAAACATATTTTGGAAAAATACTCACAAAGACTAGGATATTTCATGTATCGTTTAGACTTTTTGTCTCAAAGCTATGTGTTTGTGTTTGCTCAATCAGACACCGGAGTGATTTATCAAAATAAAGGATTTTCAGGAGTTTTAATCATTTGGACTACTAAAATAAGAAAGAAAAGGAAATTGGAAAAAGTACATTTCTATTCACAAAAACACAAACAACAGCATTAAAAAAAACTGACCACATCTTAAATGCTTAAATGTTTATCAGTCCAAGACTAATGCGAAAATATAAATCATAATCCCTTGTATGGACTTTAATCACAAAAAGTCAAATTCATTTGGATGGGTTTATAAAGCTCAGAAATGTGCATCATAAAGATTTCAACAACATGTGCATTGATGATCACTTGTAGCTTAATAGTCGACTGGTCCATTATTGGTCAATTTTGATGGTCATTATGACAGGCATGAATATGCATGGTAAATAATTATAATGAATGTGGTTTAATAATCATGTGTAGCTTTGTATAAACTAGTATTAAACAAACCGTTTAATCATTGGTCAATGGTCATTAGAACATGCATATTACAGTACATGTATTTGACAGGGGAACTGGAGTTTGATCACTATCATGCCAAAAACACCATCAAGGCTCGTTCATATATGACGCAGCAAAAACCACAGCTGTTTTTTTTGTGATGGCGTAAAATGTAATACAATTCACATTTCTGAATCTTATCACACAGAGCTCAGTGAATACACACAAGTCCTTTGTTGCGTTCAGTTGCCATTCTTTTAACACGTTTATACAAAAACGTGGCGGCCTTTTTGTGGCAGTTTAGGGCACCATATCTGAACAAGCCTTTAAACTGAACTGAACAGACATATTATTATACAAATTATACTTTGCTAGATATAAAGATCAGGAAATTTAAATTGTACAAACTCATATTCCATTTCTTATTCATGGCTATCACATTGGACATTCTACTACTGACCAATAGTCAGGTGGTCTAACTATCCAACACTGAGGGGGTTTTTTAAACGCTTTTGATGTCTTGTTATTTCGATCAGGGGCGTTATGGTACATTGTATGGTCATTATTATAAAGGGGAAGCATGAACGATCTTAAATGAGTGTACACAAGATCATTCTTATGAAATTCAAGACATTGAAGTCAATCTTGCTCTACATTCCTGGGTTGTTAATAAAATGCAACTGTAAAGATAATAAGGAAATACTTTCCACTGCATATATGAACAAATTTGAAATTATCTTTCATCTGCTAGATTGAGTGTGTATTTTTCAGTAAAGTCATTGACAAACTTGGAACTTAAAGGAAACAATCACCCATCAAAAACCCGGATAAAAAAATAACAGAAAAACTAAATTTGTCTGCATTTTTCACAAAAATCATGTCAAATTAAACAAAAAAAATCATAAATAAAATAAAATCATAACATTTAGCGTCTTATAGATAATGGAAATAAAAATAAAATTTGAGGATAGAATGCATAAAATATTTACTTACATCCTTATCTATATATCCCATAAAATTGTAACATTTGAGAGGCACGATAGACAAATCATGAACATGAAGTATATTCTTATTCATTTCAGGATTAACAACAAATTTGGACATATCCCTGGATCCTATCAAAGCATGATATTCTTTCAACCACAGATGACACCCTCTACCCTTAATATAATTAGACTTGTTGATTTATCAAGGTATAATTTATTTCCTGGGTGTGGGTCCAATTTAAGGGGAAGGACTACATTAGCTAGCTCTCTACACATCCACCGCTACCGAACTACTACAGGTTCAACTAACGACGAACGGAGCAGACTCTAGCATGCATGCACAGAGGAGGAGGTACCATGATACCAACGAACACCAAGCATGAAGCAGTGAAGTGAGTGTGAGAGATAGAGAGTGAAAGAGAGACTTACCACAAAATGAAATATGAGCTGGATTCAATGGAATGGATGTATGAATGAAAAGGGTGTAAAAGAGGCACAAAAAGGCTTAGTACGGTAAAGCATAACATCACAGATGAAACAAAATGTCCTGTGATTCCATTTTTATATATGGTAAAGAAACTTTTCAGATTTTTGTAAAACATAAATTGTGAAAAGCTCCAACTTTTAAAAGAATTGTCCAACTGAAAACTCAACAAAATTTCCCTGGTGTCACCCTGATTGTTATCCTGGACCTCTTTGTATAAAACTTACCATTGTGGTAACGTTGCTATCAATGTCGACAACCATTGCAACTACCAAGCCCATTAAAATAAGGTTTTCATGGAGGTTACCATTATTAGCATAGTTAACATTAACATCAATGGTAGGGTTTATGCAATGGGTCCAAGATTTAGTTCAGTAAATTTGTAATCATTAAAGGAAGCATTGACATGTACATATTAAAGCCACCATAGTAGATCTTGCAGTGGATTATAACTGTTTGTAAACAAGATAAAATGTAGGAGACCAACTACTTTCTTTTGGGCCACTGGAATTTCCTGATTTTTTTTCCTGATTTGAATCACTTTCTTTCAGCTTACCTGTCTTCTCCAGGATTGATATAAGTGAACTATTTTCCACCCCCGCCCCACCTGATTTCCAGGACAGCTGGGAACCCTGGCAAACCAAACCTGTAGGTATGAAACCCACCATTCTAGTGCTCTGGGGGTAAACCAACCAAGCTCCCATCATCAACGTAAACACATTACCTTATGTGAAACATGTGACCGTAGAACTAAGTCAACAAAGCAGCATGACTCAAAACCACATGGGTTCCAAGTTGAATTTGGAAGAAATTGAACTGTCATATAGCTACAAGATTTCTATTCTTTCTAATCAATTCCATCAAGACTGGGTCCGTCATCACATTGTAAATTGTAAACTTTCATCATTATCCTGTGCATCATCAGTCAGATATGAACATAGGAACATGGAAGGACAGCAATTGGACATTCATCCAGTGACAGGAACTCATAAAGTTATTACCTACAGCTACAGTGTTTACTCAATTAGATTGAATTTGTGTTCTCAGAAGTCATTTGTTGTTAGAGGTGATTTGTATGGCTTGCTTTGCAGCTACACATATATTTGGATATCTGAAAATTGTGCTCCAAAATCATCTATATTCACCATTTTCATTAAAGAACATCTACTTAACACAAATGTACCTAAAGAGCAATGATCTGTTCTTAGAAAATCTGAAATGAATTTGTGCAAAATATCAAATAAAACCATGTAATGTTAGAAGCAAAGAACACATTGTTTGGTTGTAGAACAGTGTGATGTCTTCAATAATATTCTCTAGATGTCTTACCTGTTCTTTTGGAATCCTGTCTATTTTGATCTCATCAATGGATTCTCCTTGAGCCAACCTCTGAAGGTTCTGCGCTAAGGTGTTACTGGCCTGAGCAATCTCTACCCGCAGGTTGGGTGGTTTCCTCGTTGGTGATGTCCTAGGAGCAGAGGTCTGGAGGTTCTGCAAGGAGCTTGATTTCTGCCTCTGGATAACAGGTGCCTGCCTCTCCTCACTCTGGTGGTTCTGTGTTATTGTGCGGCGACTATTGACATTCTTGATGTAACTGTCCACATCATGGTCCGAGTCGTCTGCTGTATCGTACCTTCTCCAGGCTCCTGTTGAGGTTTTCCTTACACCACTGACATTACTGTCTGTTGACCCGATGGAACTTTTGCGTGATAAGTTCCCAGATGGAGTGCGATTGTGGGAGGCAGAGGTAGGAAGACGTGACCTTGGCTCGGCTGTCTTCATTTTCTGATCCTGCATGGACTGAGTGCGGGCATGTCTAGCAATTTGGGATCCAAGACTGTGGTCCGTCCTTGCACTGGAGTCCCCATTCCTGGCATTTGATGCAGAAGTTCGCCCCCTGCCTCTCTCTCCTGGTGTGCGCCGGCCTGAATCAGAGACAGCCCCGCTACGTGTCTCACGCATTGATCCACCACGGCGGAAATTTTTGGAAGAGCTCAGATCTGACATGCTAGAACTGGGACTGATGTCACTATGGTCTGCACCAGAGTCTTCACTAAACCTACTCTTGCGTAACATGGTGCTACGAGTTTGGCGTGGCTGTGATAAGTTGGGTGGTTTTAGGCTTTTGGGCTTTTTGACAGCTTTGGTGTTTTCTGATGTTCCCTTTGATACTGATCGGTTTGATATCCTGCCTGTTGGTAAAGAACCTGTGAGATGAGTATTTCTTCTGAAGGAGTGTTCAGAGTCACTCACGGAGTCAGCTTCTTTCTCTGCAGCCGACATCTTGTGTTTGCTAGGTGTTGATAGCCTACTCCATATACCACCACCTTTAGCTGGTGCAGGAGTGGTCTTATCGCTACTGGTTCTGCTATGTGCATCTGCTTGAGTTGGTCTTGGCTTTTCAGTGCTTCTAACAGCCTTCTGTCTTCCGTTAGTGTAGTGCGTTTGTTCTGGCGTACTATTATCCTCCGGACAGGAGTAGTGTCTGCTCTTACTTCCTGCCCATGTGTTATTACCTCCAACTAAACTCACATTGCTCACAGTATCTACATCAGTATCTACATCTGCTTCAAATGACACCACAGAGATATCTTGGGAAATGTCATGTGGCATTTCATGAGAGTCTGACATCTCTGGAGAAGGTGTATCCTGACGCTTCGTTCGCATTCTCTCTTCCAGATTCCGCATCAAGGTCTCAGTGTCTTTCAAAAGTACATCTGTATCCATGCTTCCCTCTGGACCCCAGGAGTCTCTCCGTGCCTCCTCTTGCCGGTAACCCATAGGAACGATGGGGTCAGAGCTACCATGGAGCTGCCTCCTTTTTCCAAAAGCCTTTTCCTCCATGGCTCTTTCTTGAGGATAGCGTTGCTGTTCCTGCTGCTGCTGTTCTATGGCATGGTTCCTGGGGCTGTGGAAGGCACTGGTGTTAGAGGGCTGGAAGCCATTTTGTCTCATGGTCTGCTCCGAGCTGCTGGACGTGGAGGACTGCCGAGCTGTCTGAAGAGTTTCAGCAGGCGGGGTTGGCAATATGCGTTTCCCTCGAGTTCCCCTGGGACCGATTGAATCTGGTGATTGGGGAGGTGCTGTCCTGGGAGTATTGGATGTTTGCACTCTGGTACCCGACGGTGGCTTCTTGCTCAAATGATCATCTGAAATAAGAATAAATACAAACAAAAATGAATTATTTCCACTAGCAGAATACTCAGTTTTATATCATCTCCTTGTAATATCAAACACTTTCTACAGGTATGAAACTTTCACTGGAATTTCAATAAGTTATTAACCTAATCGAGCTGCAATTTCCACACACTTTGTAATTTGCAACCCTTCACACTTATCGCACAATCCCAATCCAAATAAAACAAATTGACAGAACACTGAAGGTCACAGGTGGATGTGAGTGATATTTATCCAGGAAGTCATCAATTAAACCAGCAACTGAACACATCTGTACATTCTAAACAGGTTTCACTTTACAGCGTTTTTTTGTGTAGTTGAAAAAGCATTTAATAACAGATGAAATACAACGCAAGTAAAAGAAATGAATCACATAAACTTACTTGTGATATATATTCAACAATTGTAACAACTTGATATCCACATATAAATCCAATCTTCAGCGCTTATTCTTTGCCAACAAGCATAATCGCAAGAACATTCCAAAATGGCCATCAGGCATATACATGTGTCACCAATGCAGCTCCACTAGATAACTGTACTTGGAACGAATTGTCACATGATCTCATGATGCCTAAAAGCTGTTATTTCTCCTGTCTTCCAATAACATGTAGGTTTGCTTTCAAGAACAACACAGATTCATTGCACATATCAACGATGAGTAACTTGATTAGAGTGCCAGGTCCCTGCGTCAATGCATCAGTCCTTAAAACAGACTCTCAAGAGGAAATCTCTCACATCCTCTCCTCTTCCCCCTAAACGTCTCTACATCTCTTCTCTGTTCTCTTTCACGAACCTTCATGTATGATATCACCTAGAGGGGGGTTCTATTAACACACGAGCAAATGGCATGCTGTGCTCGAATCAGTCAGAGTCCCAAGCTATTGTCGCAGGAAATCATGCACCCCCGCTACGGTCAGGGCACCTCCCTCTCCCTGGCTTTATCCATTTCCTCCGCTTCACATCTCACTTCAAAGGGCTATTCTCACAACCAAAGATCATGTCCATAGCAACATTCAATGCAACACATATAAACCCTCAACTCAGGTGCCTTCACCATGTGAATGTTCACACACAAAGCTCTTTAAAGGTCTCCTGCAGAATCACAAGGGTTGTACAAACTTCAATATAACCATCTTGTAATGAAAGGCCACTGCCGTGTGAACAGACCTTTGATACCTGATGGCAAACTGTGCACATGTGGAGTGACAGCACTACACACCTACTGCCTGTACACTGCTGAATGACTGCCTGCCTGTATCCAACAGCAGACAAATCTAGAACTTCCTTTTATCTATTTATATCTAATATACTTTGAGTTGATTTTGGATTAGTGCAAATTAGTTGGGCCAGCCTCACCATTTTTCCATGGAGGAAGCTTTCAAATTGAATCATTTGAAGCATGACGCGATTGCTGAATTACAGATAAAAAATATTAATGTATTAAATGTATTTGTTAAATACATTTCTAGGTAAAATGCTGCAGAGCTTTTAATACTTTTCCCCTCACTAACAGGACTCTTTAAAAGACAAGTACAACTTCAAGCAAATACCTGATAATAATGATAATATTTGAGTTTTATTTTTTCTCTTCACATACCACAAATACATCAATCATACTAGCTCTATGGTATAAGAAACTGCTTCAAAGTAGTTTTTACACCATTTTCATTTTTTTTTTTGCATGATGTGAGATATTCCTAAAGAAGATCCTAATCTAAAGTTCAGAGTATATTAGTCATTGGGCAACATATACAGACAATAAATTATCTCGACATGTTTATGACACACTAGTTAAATTTTGATTATCCTTTTAATTCTGAGATTTATTTTAACATTAAAAAGCTGAATTTCAGCATATACTTATTGTTATAATAGTTTGAATAGTTTTGGGAAGTTTTCACATTTTGCATAGTGAATTCCTTCACATTTTGTTGCAGTTTCTGTATCTTACCACTGTCATGATCTGATAAGAATGATGAGTAATTGTCAAAAGGGAACCGACCCCAATGCATGCACCATGTTCACAAACCAGGCGCCCAGCAGGAAAGAATGAGTAAACCTAACATTACGCTGACATTGAATTTCCATGACAACAAGACAGACTATGGTATGGGCAATCCCCACATTTTCCCTCTCATTAGAATAGGTCATGCATATGAACAGGAGAGAAGATTAAGAGAGCAAGAATAGGAGACAGAGAGATAGAGAGAGAGATAGAGAGAGAGAGAGAGAGAGAGGCCGACTGACTCACAGGGAGAGAAAAAAGAAAAGAAAGAAAGAAATAGAAGTACATAATGTAGAAGATACACATATACACACTCAAATAACATGCAGACAAAGGAGAGTCAGTTTGATAAACAAAGAAGACAGAAATACATGAAGATGATGAAGGCTGGCTCCTTTGTATTAATACTGTCCCCTATTTGAAAACTATCAACACTTTCCTTAATGAATACAAAAGTCATTAAAAAGAGAAGAATACTGATCAGTTAGTCAAAAATTCTCAATCTTTTATTCTTACCAAGTGAGCGCTAATGACACGTTCAATAACTGTACCTTCTGTGAAATTCATCAACACTATCCTAAAGGCTGAAATTAAACTAAAGGTAATACATAGGTCAGTACAAAAAGATGCTATTTGTTCAAACTCTATGTTCTAAAACTTTAAATATGTCACCTCCCCCGCCCCCTCCCCTCTTGTGGGGGGGGGGGGGGGG
>BEXV01000561.1:52842-71540 GCA_003118195.1 Hemicentrotus pulcherrimus | reverse complement strand
ATCCTGGAAGAGTGCTCAGCCTCATAGCCCTCTGTGATGTGGTCAGGTGACACATCATGTCTGTCAGGTGACAGGTGCTGCTGTGTTCTCTCTGGACTGCTGGAGTGTGGAAGGCCAGAGTTGGTGGTCATCGTGGCCCATTGCTGAACCCACTGTGGGGTCCCCGGCCCTCCTTTAAGCTGAAAGGGAAGAAATTGACAAAGAAAGTGAAGCCAAGGTTCAGGAAGATATTGTGCATCAGACCATCATGTGAATGTACCTATAAAAGCAAAAGTTTAGGTTTCTATTTCAGTCAGAATATTATATTTTTTAAACTCACATGATTTTCATTACAAATAACAATGCCCCAAAGATTGATCTGCCCCTTCTCAAAAGCATGCTCCCAGCTGAAATGTATTTCTTCCCATAATATAGCAATATGCATATGTACAATTAGAAAAAGAAACATGCTCATTAAAAAAGGACCTCTTTGTAACCCTTATCCGCTCACATTCAAAACTTTTCATATTATATCCTCCTTCAAGTTACTCAATAATATGAACAAGAATTCTACAAACTGGATTCCATACAAAACTAATGAACTTTGGCATCCTACTGGATCCCAAACCCAAGCAGTAGCACATAAAAGTAAAACCCCTTTATCACTAGTTCACACTTAAGAACTTTTGTGGTTATAAACTTATTTGCATTTGATATAATTTCACACCCTTCACAGATATTATCTATTACATTGAAGGTTCAAAAAAAGTGAACACACACATATGGTATGGCCGACGCCAATTGCTCACAAACACATTGGAAATATTCCAGTATCTTAACGCACTTCATATGCTACATTATTGCACAATGTCCACTTGTTCCAGTTTCATAAGAATGGAGATTTCTTTTTGCATTACTTTTCAATTTGAAGAGGTACTTGAAATTTCCTAATGTAAATGTCAATCTATGACTCTTTTACACGCACCCACACAAGAATTACTGAAGACACCATCTATCGGTGTTTGCTCCTTTAGGTATTTACCTACTTCTGCTGTGTCTCAAAAGGAACCTTTAAGAAATTATCAAAAATGAACACATAATCTAACAGTGTTGCTCGTTTAGGTATTCAAATAGTTATGCCGAGTCTTAAAATATATTAAAAGAATGGAGCAGGAATACATGGCAGGTAGTTACATAGGGTTGGTAACAAGATTAAACCTTGCAAAAATAACACTGGAAGAGAGATTCAATACCTGTCTGGAGTTCATGACACAATTTAATTAACACATTCCATAAATTATATACAATGGATTATTTCAGGGCTAAAGAGTATCACACTCAGTCCTCAATGCTTTACTCATGCTCGTGAGGCAATTCATATCTTACATACTACATAGTCAATAAAACAACAGAAATTGTTTATATTTGGACCAAAGAAGATTTGTCATTGCAGTTCAAAATTGTGTACATGTGTGCATAGTTTACAAAATCCATGATACATTGATTATCTCTAGTCTCATTGAGGGGTTCTCACAAAAAATGGTTTTGGCAGTGAATTAGTCAAGCTTAGCAACTTGTCTCCCCTTTGTTTCCGTTTTTCTTGCTAAAATGTACAGATTTCCTAGAGACATGTAGCGTTTGCCAAGGTTTTGATTGGGTGCTGAAGTTTGACTGACACATGGTGGAAAATCTTAGCCTTTTCTTTGATCATGGAATTCACATGCAATACTTGAACATTTTATACTCCAAGTCTATCAATGAAGTAACATTTACAGCTTGGTGGAAATTAAGAGAAAAAAGAAAGATGATGGCCCTGAATAACTGTTCAAAAGAATCAGTGCAATGGTATGTGTAATGTTAATGATCAACTTTGAAGGGAAGTCACAAATGTCTATAGGTATGTCTACATGTAGGTAATGATATCTCCCCATATGTACACTTTAAATTCAGAAAAACTAAACATCAAGATACACTTTTGAAAATACAAAATTGTATTGATGCAAGTTACAAGTTCAAATCAGTGTTACTGTTAATCATTTTGCTATTTCCCTGTGAAAGCTTATTAAAGAGATTCTCTTACCTTTCCTTCGATATCTTCAATTTTATCCACCGCTGTCCTGCTACTTCCATCCCCTCTAACTCTCAAACCGGGTCCACTTTTATCCGGTCTGCTTCTCCCGTTCTGTTTTCCTGCAAACACCTGCACCTCCTCCTCCTCCTCCATCTCTTCATCCCCAACATCTTTGTCTGTATCATCATCACTGGGCACTTTCTCTTCCTCTCCAACTCCAAACTCATCATCAATTCTCTCCTTGGCCTCCTGCCCCTCCACCTCCTGCGAGTCGCTCTCGATGGTGTAGGTTCCAGCCTCACTCACGTCATCTCCTCCACCTTCCTCTATCTCTACATCGATATCATCCTGGTATTGAGAGTCCTCCTCCGTGTCCACCACACCAGGGCTGACAGGTGTGGTGGGGGTGATGGGGCTGGGAGAGCCCCGGTTTGGCTTTGCCTTTTGACTGGACTTGACAAAAGTTCTTTGGCGTAGGTTGGTTGGAGGGAGGGGCTCTGAAAGACAGTTTGAGCTCTTGTTCTTGCGCTGCATTTGTTGGAAGTTGACATCGCCTTTACAAAAGAAAATAAGAAATTGGGTTGATGGAGCTTCTCTTATAAAAATGCAAGCTACTACATAGATACCCAAATTAAAGGACATTTTCACAAACACATATAGCATCAAGCACACACCACTTGCAGATTTACAGGCAAATTAGGAACAAGAAGATCAAGATAAAAAACTGCACTTATATGAAAGCTTATGCCTAAACTGCTCTTCAAAAGAAAGCTATGAGGTATGAATAATTGGAAACAAAAAGTACGAGCAAACTTTGCTAGGAGCTACTCGGTAAATTAGTCATCCAAACATATTGCTAAATACAAGAAACGTGATGAAAACATACGGCGACCTACCTTGGTAGCCTGGTGAAGGAGTCTCGGGTGTACCTTTGGTAGTCTTACGACCCCCTGGTCCTGCACCAGACCATGCATCTGTCCTGGAAGACAGTGGGGAAGCCCTGGGGCTCTGTTATGATGTGTAAGAAAGGAATATCGGTTAGATACATTTTAGTTTAATAATCAAGTTTACAGCAATTTTACTACCGTATTTTCCTGACATAAACTTTCAGTAAATGAACCTAGCGTCATTGATAAATGCACTGCGATAAAAACATTCAGTATAAAATATGTATCAATTTTACTTCTTTAAAAGTATCACATTATTCTGGCTATGTCTGATCGTTTTACTCTGGCAAGCAAGAAAATTCATGTATATAGCACATAACACCTGAACCTAAAAGAATTATCCTAAAGAAATTGCAATTTGTACTACAATATGATAATATCGTAGATAAACAAAACTTATGACAAAATATAAATACTTACTTTCTTCATAAACAACATGCTAAACATACTCATTTTTCAAAGTCAGATCCATACACCAATTGCAAACAATATCATCTAACACTGCCCCAAAATTAATGCTCTTCTTTGTAAGGTCTACCCTTAGAGTGACTCTATCAGACTAGGATGATCTCTACCCCCTTATCTGATCTCCATATGAAACTCTTCACACCCTGACCTAGATATTACGAGGCCCCTACAAGACTTCAATCCATTAACCCTTTGCCTGCTTACTTCTCTCGACCCCTGTAGTGCTTCACAATAGAAGCTGTACTACAGGGGGCCTAATGATCAAGTTGGGAGGGAGTGGGATGGGGAGGGGGTTTGTATCAGGGGCTAATGTGTAGATCCTGCCCAGGAGATCATTCTCTTACATCCATCATCATCTTCAATGGAGCCGATGAAGTCGGGTCGAGTTTCATCCCATAAACACTTGAAGTTTTATTTGAGATTAGTATCTAAACAGGAACTCTTGAACAGGTGTGTCTTAAGCTATGGAAGTCAAATTTAGATCTATTTCTCCTCATCTTTAGGCAAATATAGGTTCAGATTATAGTTTAAAGTAACCAATTAGTCATTGATTACATGCTGAATAATCCTATTGCTTAAACTTTAATGTAAGAAGGAAGGAAGAGCTTGGACTGACTTGCATGACTGCTTCCTCCTCCTGACTCTTCTTCATCAACCGCTCAGCCTTGAGCTCTTCCATCATGCGGGAGCTCTTCTCAATCTTTTGTCTCATATTCTTAGGGATGCAGTTCTGGAGGCTGTCGGGCCTTGCGATCTTGGGAGCACCATTATCGTTGCTCCCGAAGTCGATGGTGAAGCCGATGGCCTTCTCACTGGACGCCATGAGGGTGATCTCTGCCTGAGGCTGGGGGCGGGGCGGCGGAGTCTCCTGCTGGGTTGGACGGCGGTCGGAGCGGTTGTAGATGACGACTGGGATGTCCCGTTCGGGCTCGTTGGAAGGAAGCCTAGAAGGTCGCTCGTGTGGGGACTGAGATTCTAGAGGGCGGTTGTCGTCTGATGAACCTACAAGATAGAGAATGATTGATATTTGATAGTCCTAGAATTCCTGGTTTCCTAACTACATGCTTTTATCTTTGGAACATATTGTGCCAACATGTTTGGTCTCTCTTGACACATTTAACCATGTGCACTAAGGCACTTTGAGAAAGATTCATGTGCAATTAAACCAAGCCAAAAATATGAATAAATCCCTATTCTTCCTCTCTCTCTCTCTCTCCCCCTCCCCCTTCTATTAATCCATATAAGTGATACCGATTATAGGTGACATGAGAATAAATATCAAAATGTCATTGTTGTCATCAATGTCATTGCCAATGTCATATAGCATTATCCTTTACATACCTTGAGTTGAGAAAGTATTAGCTCTAGGTCTCAGGTCGTCTGGTGAAGTACTACCATCAGGGGAAGGATCTTCACTCTCACCCCACCATGCTGGTTGACCATACAAGGGAGAACCGTGGGCTGCCGGTCGATGATCTAAACAAAAAAAAGAGAAACCAACAAACAAAATCAAACTTCTAGTATCAAAATACTTTACATTTACAGAGGTAAAGCCCCTATCAGGGATTTGCAACTATCAAAAACTTATCGTAGAATGTATCCGTAACAGCAAAGAGGAGTTTGTTAAAGTATGAGCAAAATTTAGATCAAGAGACTGTGCTTTCTCTCTATGATTGAAAAATTGAACACCTCATTTTTTACACAACAAATCGTGTGAATAAAACACTGCCGGTTGCAAAATTCAAATCTGGAAAGAAGAATGACGGCAATTTTACAACATTTTGGTCCTTTTAACAACTTTTGAAATTTTCACTGAGCAAATCCCTGCAATGCCTTTTAAGGATATCTGCAAACCTCTTTTAAAAAAAAAAATGTTCAATTTTTCACTTATAAATATCTAAATGAACTATATTGAAAAGTTGTTCAAGTAACTTTTTCCTTTTCTTTAACAAAAATATATGGACAGGCAGAGATTAAACGATCAAATTAACATTTCACTCACAAACACAATAGATAAATTTCACTGACAGCCTCCTTTTCAACTCCCTCCCTCCCGCTCCCTCGACAAAAACAATTGAAAATGAACTAATGAAGATAATGAAAAATAAGTATATGAAACAATAATTACGTTAATCTACATTTGCCACACTCCACCGAAGTATAAAGGTAAATGGGTACCTGGTAGGATTATTCCTTGAAATGCACTGTGCAATGATGACGGTTACCGGAGCTCAAGCTAGGGTTATAATTTCTAAAGCTCTTTGGAAATGCGCATGGATGCTATATAATAAATACACTGTATGCACTATACAAGAACGGATTATCATTATTAATATGAGAGTACACAATTGTGGACAGCATACATCATGTGTAAGAAACAACCATAATGCCCTTATTTTCATTTAACAGATCCCGATTCCACAAGTGGAGTTCAATCTTGGTGTAGCACTTGCAAGTTGCCATGTAAACATAATTGTATGCATACAGTTTGCACATTGTACATTTCATGATATAACACCTTGCTTTCAAACAAAGGCTTAATCATCATGAGAGAAACAGGAGCCTCAATAGAGCCTCCCCAATAACATTCATTTCCTAAGCCATTAGCACGTGTGAATCATGAGTCCATTCTCTTTCACACCTCCTAGTGTTTCAATTATCTATTTACAAGCTATTACCCAAGTACCGGTAATATACTTCTTTGAAAAGTTCTTTGTGAAGATACTGCAATAGTTTGATGATTTGTATAAAACCCTTGTGTTGTTAGTGACATTATTTGAATGCTATGATCTTCAAGAGTTTATCCTTCTTTTTTCATTACCACAGCAATGCAAACAGTTTCTTAAATGTAATAAATAAATTTTGCAATATATCTTTCAGATTTCTTTTTCTTATTCCCTGTTTCTCTATCCATTTTTGCCAGTTTGCATGACTTATACATATCATAAATTTCCCGTCCACCTTCACATGTCTTTGTCTAATTTACATACATGTAGAAATCATGTGTATTGAATCTATATCAACATGAATATATATGTATTTTGTTAATTATAATTTAAAAGAAATAAAACCAATATTTTTCTCTTACAGACACCCCTCTTGCTACCCCTGTCCATCCCCTGCTACCCCATCCCCCACAAAATCACTCTCCCTGCTCTCAATAATCTAAATCAGATTACAGCCGATAAGTAAAGTTACAATTTGAGGAACTATGCTAGTACATTCATCAGCTAAGATATTACAAAGTTTGTTGGTGCAAATAAATCGCAAATCATTGAAACAATCATTCAAGCTCTTCTCACATCCCAATTCATGCACACACCCTTTAACAGTCCTGAAAATACAAGCACATGTTAAGAATAGAAAGTATCCCAATCTTACCCTAGCTCTCCCGTGTCTCCACAATGTCCTGTTCTTAAACCCACGACACTGTACACTATCCTTGGACTAAAGTGACGAGACACAATATTTCAACTAACGAGCAGAGATGACTAACTGACAGCAGTCAAGAAGAAGAAAGAAGCCATGAATGCCGCATTCTGAGACACAAACTCATTTGCTGGCTTGAAAAAGCAGGAAGTTATTTATGCACATGGTTTAAATTTTGGAGAGTGGGGTCTTTTGTTGCATGTGTTTCCTGTATGCTGGCACTTGTCTTGTAATGATGAGCCTGAAAGCTTGCAGTTTGAAATTTATTGAAATCCAGGGGTGCCCAAAAGATAGTGGCTATACATGTATTGGGTATCAGAGTCGTCAATTACAAAAGTTTCCTGATCAGTTTACATTCTGTGCGGCACAGCCACCATGTCTGATTAGGTTCCATCCATTTCATGAATTTAGAATGTTATCGCAGAATATTCATTCATCAGTATACAATTACATGCACATAGAGTTTGCACATGTTGTACGTCTAGAATGCATAGACTGAAGCCAATAGTTTCTCTTCACACCAAATCCCTCAAAACCACAATCATACAGATGTTTTAGTTATGAATATGCCTCTACCCTCTACTTAAACAGACCTCTGCCTTTATGACACTTGAGTTGACTTTTCTTTTTCCTAATACCGGTAATGTTTTCCCTTTCAACACATGTTGTAGCTTTGTGTTTTATATACCTGTGTTTTATATACCGGTATTTACACAGGTGTAGGAAATAAATATATTCAGACAGATGCTTTTGAATATCATCTCACTTAAAAATAAACATTGCTTGATACGGTTGATGCTTTTTTTAAACATTCATTGACTGTATATAAAATATGTGTCTTACAGAGTAACAGAGGAGAGGTTTCCTGGGCTTTGTAAATAATGGCAAGGGGATCATGTGAATCAGTAATTGAGTTCATTTGAACATTAACCGATTATCTTTTGATGGAAATAAAAGTAAATTCTCAAAATGTTTCATTACACCTGTTCCAGTTGACTACTCAATGAATTCAAATTTGATTAACCTAAATAATGGATGCCAGCACATGTCATATAGAGTGGTCTATTCAAGGCAGTGACTGCCGAATACTCTACTTCCCATAGACTGAATGCAGGGACCATCAAATATCCATCTACGCATTGGGCTGATAACATTCATCCAATACATGTACATGCAATGACCAAAACCTACCAATCAGAGCAAACAACAATGGGTCCTTCTCTGAAACTATCAATCAATCCATAAAATATCTCTCTTAATCAAATCACACTTTTCAAAACTTTTGTTCTTCTATATATACCCTTAATGTACCTTCTCGTTTACAAGTCATGATATTACAAAATGCATATTCATCAAGTCTTCAGCAATAGATAAACCCTCGCATTTCAACGACAGTACCTTTCAGAGAACCCATTAATTCTCAATCTGATACGAGTGGAAATCTTACGACTGCAACATTGTTTTGAAGTACTTTATACAGTACAGTTAAACCCGTCTATAGCGACCACTCAAGGGAAACACAAAAAGTGGCCTTTGTAGACAGGTTCCTTTAGTACATGATTCAATGAGAAACCATTTCCAAGGGAAACGACAAATGTGGCCTTTGTAGACAAGTGGTCTTTGTAGACAGGTGGTCACTAAAGCAGGTTTGACTGTACACGTGACAAAAGTTGACTGTTGACAGTCCATCACATGTTAATCAACCAAATCAAATAAAGATTTAAATGATGTACAAGTACGAGTAGTCGTGTGGGGCATAGGACTCACCTTGTAAGCTAGCTTGCTTGCCGTAAGTATTTCTGCTTTCCTTGGCATTTCTCTTCTGCATTGCCCTGCGAAGGGACTGGTTGTAATCTGGTGGGCTCTGCCTTGTCAAGAAAGCCTGCAAACAAACATTTTTCAAACCAAAATTTAAAAAAATGATACAGGATTAGATATTCCACAAATTCAATACACACAAGCACTGAACAAGCATACTGAAATGAATGTGAGACACAAATGGTCAACACCACTGTTCAGTTTTAAGTATTAATAGGGATATTCTGAGTTTTGGCTTGATCTTTTGACTGGGGTACAAATTACTACAAACTATCTAAGGTCAAGCTCTGGCATGCAGGGAAATCTCCAAGCAAGTTCCATCCTGAAGTTTAATATGATTAACTAAATCATAAACTCCTGGGGCCTTGCATGAATCAGAGTACGGTACTACTTTATATGTAAATCTGTGCAGGTTCAGTAAAAAAAAAAAAATTAGTTTCCCAAACTCAGGACCTCCTTTCATAAAACTTATCAATAACAATTGTCACATTTTTAGAACAAACTAGCTCACACTCACAGCCAACCAAATACAACCGTTTTAATAGCCTGCAATAATTATTGAAATTGTTGATGTACAGTAACTGATAATAATTGTTATGTACTTTGGGTCCAGGTGCTCATACATGTAGATAGCTGTTTAAAACTAAATAAAAGATGAAAAGATGATTATATGATTGAAAACTGCTGTCATGAAAGTAACTACTCCTCTTGCACTGTAACTAAACTACTACACTCTAGCTGAAAAGGTATTAATACAGGAGTACAGACAGATGAGGAAAATAAACTTTTGAATTAAAATGACATTTCCATTACCATTATCATTATCGGTATTAAAAAGGGCATCATCATTTAGCTGATCTGCTTTACTCTTATGCATGTATGTACAACTTTTTGAAACATCAACAATATAAATTTTAGACTGATCTTCATTGCAAGGTAAGAAACAACTACACAAAAGAACTTACCAAGATCCATTTCAGATAAGCAACTTGAAGAGATTGTGAGAACAAGTTCTGAATACTGATATATATTCCAAACATGGCTACAACCCAGCATGGACTTCATTTCAAATGTTCCACAAGCACTTAAACCTCACCGAGAACTCAATAAACCTATCTCAATCTTTTTGTCTTGCTTATATAGTTATGTCTTCTAATGTATCATATCATTTCAAATTAGTTTTTGCTGCCATATACATGTATAAATATAACTTTCATAAGGTATAAAATAGTTTTAAGGGTGTCTTTTTTCAATTTACTCTGCTCAAATTGTCTTCCTTTTTTTTCTTAGTTAAATAATGTTTTCAATTTTTAGACTGTGAAAATTGGATGAAACTTAACAAGCTGTATAACACCAATGTGTGTTGTAAATGATAGGGAAATACCCTCTAGGGTGGGGGCCTGGGGAGTAAATATGCTTCTCAGGGGTCTAACATAACACATTGCGGATTTTATAGGATTACAGGCAAATAGCTTACATAAATAGCTTCGGATCACGTTTCCATGTTTTCATGACTATTTCATGATTATCCATGAGTAACATATTGTAAGGGTTTACACTACATTTCTAAATATCTAGTTCAGTCCTTTTCCTTGTTCTCACTTTCTCTTTTCAGTACAAATTAAGCTCATATTGCTATCAATATAATATTACTTGCATCTAAACAAGACAATTCCAGCATGCTTCATACAACAAGCTAACTGAACAATCTTAACCAATCCACAACATTCATGTCTTGCAAATCATAAAACTAGTGCAACCTCCAGAGTTCATAACACATACAAAAATATTGATATGCACTGACAAATGTGGTTATTTCACCGATACAAACCAGGAGCCCAAGGCCGAGATTGTAATATTACTTTACGGGTACACAGCAAGATATGCAGCTACCGAGTGACAGTACATGCACTATTACATCATTGAACAGCTGTCATGAATATCCTTTTTAAACTGGTCTAGGCATCTTTAGGCTTAACAATAAGAGTTTTAAAAATAAAAAAAGACACATTTTCATAAGGCTATAAAGGTCAAACAAGTTTTGTTTCTTCATTCTATTTCCAATGCTTTCATGCAGGGGGTCATGCTGCGATGCTTGGGACGTGCTGCAATGCTTGGCTATAGTCAGACTCACATCCTCATCCTCATACTCCTCCTCTTCCACTTCGTAATAAAAGTCCCTCAAATCATTCATTTCCTGTTGCGGGAAGGGGGATAGTTAAGGGGATAGAACAGCACACGCAGTCAGATATAAAATTCATGGAAAAAAGTTTTTTTGGTTTTACACGAAAAAGGTGCATCACACTGACAGATATGAGGATATCCTGATCAAATTCAAAGTACATGTAATGCGATGTAGTCAAAATATACCATACACAAAGCTGATCCCTATACGATGTTAAGCATTTGAAACATTATTTTTTAAGTCGAACATGTAATAAATTTTAAAAAATCATGAAAAAGTGAAATGAAATGGCTCAGGGCAAATTTTCCTTTTACACTCTAAATATATAAGAACCCAAAAAGAAAACAAAAGAGAGATTTTAACAAATTCAAAAATAATTTTTTGTGAAGGTTGTAATACATAAAATCAATGAGAATGATGGTGAAATCCAGTTTATAAAATGTAACTCAAAAGGAGGGGGTAAAAAGAATTCCAAAATACATTCAATAATCCTTTAAACTGATGGTGGTCTATCCACAATTGTTGCAAATTAATTAATAAATGTGCACCTTCATTCACTACTGAATCTGGCTATTATAGAGAAAAAGAATATGAAAAGAATCTAAGGAGATAATGAAGAGGCCGGGACGTGGGGGGGGGGTAGATCTATTAGGTAAAACCCCTGCTGTGACTGATCTCTGAGGGATTTTGCACTATCTCTGAAATCTGAGAGTTGTTTTGAAATATCACACTGCCTGATCTGTTGCAGGCATTAATTTTCATTAAAAGATAATAGTGATAAGATTTGACAAATAAATCAGCCATTCATATTTCAATTACAAAGTGCCATATCCATGTAGATATAAACATGATCTACCCTGGGAATTAGGACGCATTACACTGTAGGTATTCAATAAAGTCTATTTTTACACATTTTCAGTGACACTGGGCTTACTAGTCATGGCTTTATATCAGTATGCCTTATTAGCTTTATCCATTTGAACTACTGAACATGGTATAGTATACATGTATAGGCCTAATCATAGTGTAGCCTAACCATTGGAGAACAAATGTAATCCAAGGAAATAATGCTTTGATCTGTAGTTCTAATGTTGTTTTGTTGATATAATCTTGGAACAGAAACATATTTAGAATAAAAAAACAAAAGACCTCTCAATTAATGTTTATTTTGAAATGTGAACATTATATTAATTTTTTTTCTTCAAAGAAAAGTCTCAATGTTGTTTGGTTTAAATGTAATAAAAGGAAATCATCACATGATTACAAGTATTGGGTGCAACAGCCACTGGAATTTCCCATTGTTTTTCATACTTGATTACTCAAATTGATTACAGAACTCTTTTCAGGTTACAGAACTCTTTTCAGGTTACATAACACTACAAATATACTTGACTGAAATCCTGAGCTACAATCATTGTCATAAAAATAAGGCCTAGTATAATGCCATGGAAACAAGCTACAATGACCTGCCACTGTAAAATAAAGCACATAAAGTAGGAATTCTAGTAGTATTCAAACATAAATTTTATAATTCAATATTTGTTTCCTTTTTTCCCACCTAAAGCACAGAAAGAGTCTAATATAGGAACATGCATCACTAGCAAAAGAGAGACACAAATCACTGCATATATACAGTACATGTACTAAACAGAACAGTTCCACCAAAAGAGGGAGCTATGTAATTTTACATCATATGATATAATTGAATAACTTGAATAAACAAGCTATCTAAAACTCACAAGAGCCAAAACATACTCATAAACTGCATAGCACGTCTTCACCAAATACCAATGGTGTACCGGTATGTTTACAAATGTTAACAAATTGCAAGACACACCTCTTCATTATTATCATATCCAATCCATAATAATTCTGTAGGGTGAATCTCTTCAGGAGGTTCCTTTTTTTAATTGGAAGGCATGAAATAAAATCAATGTAAAATATGATAAAGCTCCAACAAACTGTATAGTGAGTGTAAAATAAATATTTTTTAATTAGAACACGTTGCTTAAAGTTTCATGATCAGTTTTATTTGGCATGATCAATATGTTGTACTATTATTTTTAATAATCAATGGTAGGAGGGGGGGGGGACTCTCATATTCATGTAAAAGCTCTCCTTCCCTCGCAAGTCATGTGATTTTAAATGGCATTGCCAATTTGGCATGCCTACTCAACATACGCTGAATACATATGATTTAACTAAAGCACCATCTTGGCACTCTTTCAGCAGATCACTTCTGAATCATAATAAGTCTGTTTGATTAATCTGTAATGGTGATTTGGGACAATCCCATGAGATATGATGAATGTTTTAACATCTGGTTGAATTACAGCTTAACACTTAGTTTACACTTTCTATTTGAAAAAAAAAACACCTTTTTGTGCTGAGAACCCACCTATTTGCACACATTAACCCACAGAAGAATGAAGCATTAAACAAAGCCCAAGGATCAATTGCATAACATCTGCAATTGTCATTACAAATGTTATAACCATACGTTTTTTTTATGTTTCTACATTTAAGTGCCTATTTCCTTTTTTGTGTTATATTGTATGCAAAATATAAAATGGTTGATAGTTCAATGCAACTTGATGACATTTAATCTCCCTGATCCTCCTACTTTTCAACGTGATTGCAAAAGCATATTTTTTTTAATAAGGCAGTTTCAATTAAATTTTGCATCACTTATTGAAATGTGCTTTTATTCCAATGATATTATTGTATCCAAGTATAGTTAATACAAAAGGAGATTACAATTGCCTTTAAATAAACTTTTTGTTGTTGTATTTTTGCACTAGTGTTTCTTTCTTTAATGTTTGCTAGTTAATGTTCTTATCATATTTTAGAAGGAATTCTTTTATCATTCTTTGACTTCTATGTTGTTTTTTATGGAAGTAGCGAATAGAAGATTTATGATTGAATTGAATGAATACTAGGTATTATATTGCCCTTGTTTGGAGGGTAATACAAGGAGGAGGGTTAACGTACCTGCTTGATGAAGCCTTCCTGGTCCTTGACCACTGAGATGTTGTCTAGCTGTAGGCTGTCAAACCGATAGGTTATAGGATGTGAGATACAATGAGTTAAGGAATTAGCGCAATCACAATAATCACATTAATGTTTAAAAAAACAATAAATCAAATCATGAAAATAAGATTTGTCAAGGAAACATTAGTTACAATATAAACAAAACCAATCCCAAACAAACCCACTACAAATCTACCTAAAAGATAATTAATTATGAGACAGTTTCAAGAAGTGTTATGGGCAGGTGCTTGCTCTGAACACAGGTCAAGCAAAGCATAAATCTACTTATTTGCATATAACCTTTAAGTGCAGATATGTTTTGCTTGCATACTTACATGTACGTGTATGTGTTGAAATATTGCAAGTTTCACAACCTGCCAACATTTGGCACTGCTTATTGGTAATGTTGTTAAAATGACTCAATTCCTTTAAAAATAGATAATATGATGTCCAAAACAACACAGTTCATAATTATTATGAAATAGAATACTGAAAAAGCATACACTGTGCAGGCAATAACTATATACGGTACATCTGTGACAATATAATGTGACCTTTTCAAGATGTGCGGTTGTTATTTACTTGTCATAAATGTTGAGCCATTCTTGTCAACATTTATTGGCTTTAACTTTGATCTCTCCTCCTCCCTCTTCCACTTCTATGCCCTTCTCCTGCTTTACCATTTTTGATTATTGTTCCTTCCTTCGAGTCCTTCCCTTTCCATCTTTATTTCACCCTCCTTGCCTCCCCTCATAATAGAATACATTATCCCAGAGCTCAGAAAATCTAATCTGGAGACTCGGAGGCCGTTTATTCATCCCTCCCCCTGCAGAAGGGGTCATCTTTCTTTGCGAATCCCTTCCTTTATCTCCCCTTCCTCCTCCTTCCTGTACCCCTCCTTCTCCCCTCCTTCCACCCTTCCTCCAAGTATCTATTTCACCTGTGAGAGTCTGACTACTCACTCATCCCCAGCCCTTCCTCCTCCTAATCCTCCTCTTCTTTCTTTCACCCCTCATCCTTCCCTTCCCTTCCCATCCCGACACCGACATTCCTCCCAAGAGCCTCCATAAAACAAGGATAGTCTGGATCTACATCCATCCCTTCCATGTTTAATACCTTCAACCTCCTCTTTCACTGCCACTCCTCTCTCACTGCCTCCCTCCCCTTTGAATCTCCCCCTCCCTGAACATTCAATCACAAGAGTCCCGACTCTGACTCCTCCATCTTACCCCTTCCTTCCAACCTTCCTCCTCCATCTCTTTTCTGATTCCCATCCCCTTCCCCTACATTGAGAACAAAATTCCCTCTCAAAGAGCTCAATAGGGAGGATCCATTTCTTCATTCGTCCCATCCTCTCCCTCTTCCTACCCCCTCCCCTTGCATCAATTACAGACCTTCCCTTACACCTGTACAGCTCCAAATTTCAATCAGATGAGTCTGTCTCTCTCTGTCCTTCTACCCACCATCATCTCCTCCTCCTCCCCTATAGACTTTCCCATCTCCCTCTCCCTTCCCAACCCCCCCCCCACCACTTCCATCTCTCCCTTCCAGTCCCCCTCCTCATACAGAAACCAGAATGTCCCTGCCAACAGCTCCCCAAATCAATCGGGAGAGCCTGTCTCCTCACTCATCTGTAGCGTGACAATGGGGAAGCTGCTCTCTCAGTCGCCAGTCAACAAGATGATGAGAGAATTAAAAACCGTCAGACATCCCGCTAGGCTGGTGGGTGCTGGGATATTAGGCGAGTGCCGAAGAAAGGACAATAAGAAAAGAAATCAAGTGATCTCTATTGGCTAGCTAGCAATTCATTAACATGACCACAGGGGATTTTTCACAGCTCTTATTGCAGTCGCTCATAGCGGCGACATGAATATAGATACCGGTATGTTAAAGGTAAAGACCAGTATTGGAAACGCCCCAATTTCAAAAAATGAAATGGAAGCTCTCATTACCATTCATGTGAAAGAATATGTTTTGACTATTACATGATGATAAAAAATTTGCTGGGAAACCGCCTACTAATTCATATATTTGGTAAATTTGTTTCTCTCATGGTCTGTGAGAGATACAGGGTAGTCCCATATACATCTTTATGTGTATAGTGCTCGTAACTTTACAAAGAATGGGCCAAACTTCTTATCATTTTGATGATTCCAGAACCTTTCAGATGCTAGATGCTAGATGATCAACCTTTTCTGATCGATTCCACAACGTTTCTTTCACAATGCAATCGCATGACCATTACTGGTCTTTACCTTTAATCTAGAACATGCAATGCAATGCAACACATTGGATTTTCAGTGAAGTATAGTGTATCCAAGAGATTTGAATGCACATGCCAAACTTATGAAAATTAGGAAATGATAGATTTCCTGGTGATCAAATATATCTCTTCCTCTCCATGGTAACATCATAGATCCCTATTATATTTCTGTAGATGAAATATGGATTAAAGTGTCATTACACTTCTCTGTAATTGTGAAGCTTATCTTTTTTTCATGTCCCTATACAATGACGTACATGTATATGTAGGATATGCTCCATAATATTGTTGTTTTCATTGCAAAATGGATATCAAGAAACATACTGTACATGTATAAACTTCCAATATCACTGAGAATAGATTTAACTGTATCATACAATTTGTTAATCATAGTAAAAGGAAGATAGTAAATGGATAGATACAAAGTGGATTCCCATTTCCAGGATGTGGTTTGGAAAGACTACATCCTGATCCAAATATTTTGGATTTGCTCAGTTTAATCTGATTGAGGGAGCAAGTTTATGATCCATATCAGTTCTAAATAATTATGTCTTCCTCTCATCATCTTATACACATGTAGATTCATATCTGCAAGTACAAGTATACTGCAGTATGGGCACATGTATGTAAGTGTTTGTTTTGGAAAGGACTTCAGGACTTGAAGTTTACTGTTTGAGTGTTGGACCTATTGTGTATGTTGATGTCAGTCCACTGTTAGAAGCACTGACAGATATCAGATTCAGACTGAGTTGACTGTGGTAATTAAACGTAATACAAAGTTTTGGGAAATTTTGAAAATTGGGTTGATAGTGAATCTTTACAATTTTTATATATGTGGATGCCCCTGTGGATGTATTATGAGCACTTAAAAAATCAACCCCTAAAACAATTCTGTTTTCGAGAAAAATTGAATATAAAAATTTATCTGTGCTCCCGATAAATTTTGACAAATTTCAAATAGCGCCTACGGCCGTGCAATGGTAGCTGCGACCATGAAAGTCTCAGAATATGTAGTTGTGATATATAATTTCCAAACGGGAATAGCTAATCGGTCGATTTTAGTCAAAAAACATTGTTTCATAGCTAAATTGATATCTTGACCTTGAGAGGGAGCTATACAACATAAAGAGATTATTATTTATAATTTCATAACTTTAGACTCGATTTCAACCGGGACAACGATCAAATCTATCCCCAAAAAATGAATGCTCCATGAAAAAAAATATACAATTCTTCTTCTTACGAAACATATGAAGACAAATTGCCCCAAAACTATCAATATTCATTTTTACTTAATCACTCTTATTCTTCTTACACGTCAAGCTATTCTAAAACAATGGGATTGATTTATTTTGCATATGAGCCAAAATTAAGTTGACCAGTACCTTATATTATCTTTCATGAATACAAATATTTTTCTGCTTGATAAAAGGCAGGTTCTATTTATGGGCCTATATTGTCTGATAAATATTTATCCTTCTATGAATTTAAAAGCCATTGTTAATGCAATGCAAAGGTAACTAAAATCTGATTTGGCAAATGAAGAAACATTGTCCAATTCAATGGAACAATAATCAGGTGGGCTGTATCTAATACAGACCACCTTATAATTTTGTTAAAATCGCCTTTATCAGGTGGGCTGTATCTAATACAGACCACCTTATAATTTTGTTAAAATTGCCTTTATTATTTATTTATTATTATTTATTTATTTTTCTTATTTCGACCCACTTTTTTGTTAGCACGATAATTTTGAAATGGTTTAATCAAATGCTTTGAAATTTAGCATAAATATGTATAGGCATATAAAGAAATCAAAATAAGGTTTTAAACCTTGACCTTGACTGATGACGTTATCTAGGCGCCATTTTGTGAAAAATAACTCATGATCATATCTTCATAACCAAAAGTTATTTCTTATTCATATTTATCATGATTAAGGTCAATATCAGTCCGGTCAATTTCAGAACAAAAAACGCGCGCGTGCACTTACGTCCGCGCGTCAGTGCGCGCGCAAAATTTTTAAATGCTCAAAATCGTCTCAAATATATTTTGCATATGTTTCAGGTCATTTTAAGCATTTTATGAAAAAACGCGCACACGCGCATGCGCGCGCGTTTTCGCGCGTAACTCCATTACACAACATAGAATCGCCATTTTTTTTTCTTTCATGATATTTCCCATATTTTTTCGAGAAATTTGATACCATGTTTATCTCTTTATGTCCATTAAGAACAAGATGAGCGTCAGTTCAAGAAAAATGCCAGTGCGCGCGAGCTCTTTTAATACATAGCATACATGTATATGGGCAAAAACTTGCCTATACAAAATCCATTGTAGCTCTTTTGGATAAACTGGGACTCTCAATTTTTTTTTGTATTTTGATAAAGTATGAGTGGGAGATATGATTTCTTTTCTCATTTGGCCATTAAGTGTATCGTGACATCATCATAATGGCCTTGGAACTCAAAATACAAATTTGCATATTATGACGTCAGCATATTTATT
>BEXV01000561.1:33748-47062 GCA_003118195.1 Hemicentrotus pulcherrimus | reverse complement strand
AAAAGGTTTTATACATGTATGGAGATCAATGTGTTAAGTTAGAGCACTTATTATTGGATTTTGAATACTTAAGTTATAAATTCATTGTAATTTCTAATAAGGCCAAATAACAAAAATAATGTGTTTCTTGTCCAGACTTTAAAAAAAAAGGAGGCCGCAGATTTTTATGCTAATGCTATTATAGCTGACCAAGCCCATTTATTCACAAATATTGTGCTATGTGAGTACCGGTATACTGATGCAATGTATAACAAGTCAACGCAAAGCGTAGCATCCCCTCGCAGGGTACAAATAGACTTCCAGTATATATGTCACAACAAGTTACTTCCATTGGACTATACTAATATATTACTAGACAAGGAAGTTAAAGGTAAAGACCAGTTATGGTCATGCGATTGCATTGTGAAAGAAACGTTGTCGGTTGTGGAATCGATCAGAAAAGGTTGATCATCTAACATCTAGCATCTGCAAGGTTCTGGAATCATCAAAATGATAAGAAATATGGCCCATTCTTTGTAAAGTTACAAGAATTATACACAGAAAGATATGGGACTACCCTATATGTCTCACAGACCATGAGAGAAACAAATTTACGAAATATATGAATTAGTAGGCGGTTTCCCGGCAAATTTGTTATCATCATGTATTAGTCAAAACATATTCTTTCACAGACTGGTAATGAGAGCTTCCATTTCATATTTTGAAATTGGGGCGTTTCCAATACTGGTCTTTACCTTTAACCAAATTTTCACATTATGTGTTTTTGCATATTCAAAGAGCAATGGCCTTTCACCTTTGACCTCCATATTCGGAAATTGAACAAAGTCTGTGTTTTGATACCATGTACCTTCATATCAAATTTCATTAAAATTTGTCAAACAATACTAAAGTTATGGATCAGAAACCAGATTCGCATATTTAATGAGCTATGACCTTAGACCTTTGACCTACATACTCTGAAATCAAACTTAGCCTGTATTTTGATGCCATGTACCTTTGTATCAAACTTCATTTAAATCTGTCAAACATTACTGAATTTATCGATCGGAAACAAAATTTGTTACGAACGGACGCACAGACGGCATTACTACATTGTATATCTCCTCCGACTTCGTCGGCGAGAGGATAACAAAACAAATGATTTGTACCACTTTAGAAGTAAAACAAAAATGTAAATCACAGGCTTTTTTTGGCGCTTGTTCAGAAACCTATTCAAAATTTGACCCGTAACTCTGGCGTGGATTAAATATTCATTAAATGTCCAAATAAAGATCATGAGTTAAAAGTCGTTATGTTTATTACATGTACCTGTTTCGTGTCAATTTTCTTGTATGAAGTTATCTACTGTAATGTCTCAGATCCTCATTATGGTAGATAACTGCACACAGGCGCGCGCTTGCCTGCAACCCACCATCAGTCTGTACTTGTATTGTGCAGCAGTTTGCCATGAAACATGTGAAAAAGTGTATAAGTACTAATATCCGAAAAATATGACTCGAAACAGGTAATAAACATAGCAACTTTCAACTCATGATCTTTATTTGGACATTTAATGAATATTTACTTCATTTCGAGTATGTTTCAGTAGGGTATCTCCACGCCAGAGTAACGGGTCAAATTTGGGATAGGTTTCTGAACAAGCGCCCTTTTTTCTTTTGAATAGTAAGTAGAGGTCTACTAGCAGTAAAAAAAAAAGGAGGCGGCAGGCCAAAAGGAGGCGAGCGGGGACGAGAATCACTTCATTTTTGTTATTTGGCCTAAAACAATTCTAATTATGGCCAAGGGATCATGGCTGCCGAGTGTCTAATCGAAACAGACTCGCCATCAAGTATAACAACCACAACCACCAGTAGGGGCGCTTGTCCTCAAAATAAGGATTGTCCGCATCATCCATTTTTTTTAATTCAGTGCTCTGCAGGTTTTTGCTGGTTTTCGATCTTCTGGTTGGCAATGCGAAAATCAGATTCCCTGTAATAAAATACCCCCAGTTCACAGTCTACCTTTTCCCATAGGCCTAGGCCGGAGAACATTACTTTCTATTAATTGTCGATGATTGGCCACTTAACCATGATATCTAAAATCTAAACCTATCCTTAAGGGCCATCTCGAAATGTTTTTTATCTCGAATAATATCATAAAAAACATTTCGAGATGGCCCTCAAGGCCAAGGCTAATCTAAACCAACATTTCATTCATTCGTTCATTCATTCATCAATCTAAATCTCAAGTTTAAAATAAAACGTATTAAGCTTAGAATGTAACATTTCACTGTTAAATCTAATGTCAAAACCCGGGCAAAGCAATATTGTGTTTACAGAAGTATGGAGCCGAGTCTCGGCTCTAGGCGGCGCTTGTTTGTTTGGCATTAAATTTGAACACATTTGATCTGATCGTCAGAATAAACCTAACCTACATGAAATTTTAGGTCTTCTAATGTTAGAGTCTTAGACAGTCTTAGAAAGTCAAGCACACTAACAAAAGCCTAGTTGACTACTAATATAGTCTTCTGCCACGAAAAAAAGGGATAATATTGGACGGAACGTCCTACGCTGCGCTGCACGCTGCTGCCGCACTAACGGGTCAGGGGCCCGAAGAAGGGATCCTCCATGGCCGAGAAAGGCCAAAGGCGGCGGCAGGATCGGTAGCGCAAGCGAAGATCTTACCTTGCTTCCAAGTTTCAGGGTTCTAGTATTGCGTTAATCTTCAAAATGGGGCTAGATTACCGCATACGTAACATTATACAAAAAACTTTCACTCACCGACTTCTTGAAAGTGGATCTAGGTAAGATATATGTATTCAGAAAGGCCGAAAATAATTTCACAAGATGACGGAGCTAAGCTGAACTGAGCCGAGTGAATTGAATCANCGACACAAACATCTTCTAACAAAAAAGTAAGGTGTAGTAGAATCAAACAAAATGTGAATTAGTAGAAGATATATTTCAAAAATTAAAAAAAAATCAGCAGTTGGAATATTGTGAATATTTACTGATTTTCTGATCTTTGTAATACTTGAGGTGCAAAAAAGAGTCTGGAATCTTCACAAAAAACATTCAGTTGACAATTTTGCAGGACTGTATCACTACATGAGTTTACAAAAGTTCTTAAGCAAACACATGATCACAATGTACTGTTCAGATATTGCATACACCTTTCAAAAACTTGAACTCCTTGTATGCCTAAATCTTGGCAGGCTATGTTGAGGCAGGAGTTTTTATAGCGCATGGGTTCGGTTCCGTAAGGGAAGCACATGCTGCTACTTGAGATTTCCTGAATACTGCTTGCAGGAACTCAGGGGGAAGAACTCAAACTATCTTACATGTGTATTTATCCCTCATGTAATCCTCATGAGCAATTTCACAATGTACCTGTTGCAGATGGTGTCACATGTGATGTGTACAGTACGTCTATGTATTTTCAAGGGATAATCCCTACATATAGATATCAAATGCTTTCAAATGAATGTGTCTTGATATTATGAAATTATATTGTAAAAAACCAAGGTACACTAATCCCTAGGATTCAATCTAAAAATCACTAGCATTTCATTGAGATATCTAAGAATGATAGGAACTAATTATCAAGAAAATCAGAACAAACGGTCAAATGTTCATGCACTTATTGCACTATTGCACAACAAACATTCCCAATTATCCAGTGAAGGTCAGTAGCTTGAACACTACAATTCACGACTACAATTTTCTAGTATAGAATATCGTTCAAACTGATTTTCTCATATGATTCTTATGTTTTACTGGATAGTGACCAGTCTAATGCAAGAAATGTTCCCTTCATGTAAGAGATATCAAGAGCACTCAAGTGAACCAACGTCTTACAATCAATAATCTTTTAATTAGCTGATTACCGTTTCCAGACATCAAGTCTTGTATCCTGCTGATGTTTAATACATGGCATACAGTCAATTATTTGCCAAGCATTCGGCCAAGGTCAACTTCTCGTTAATAATCCAATATTAATTAGCATCATCCTTCTGGTCATTAGATAGTGCTAATAGGTCAGTGTTAATAGTACATGTACATTCTGTACCATGATGTTCTTGCTTGTGAAGTGTCTAGACAGGAAACACCTTTCCATATAAAGTAGGAAGTGTCTTCTGGTATCTTACTCCTTCAAGACCAAGAACTACTGTACCTCAAGTTCAATGGGATTCATATTCACTCTGTGCCTTTTACATACGTTGTTTTATAGAAATGATTAGAAGATCATGTAAGAATATTCATTATTTCTTTCATTTTGAGCAATAGCACAACTCTCTCTCTCTCTGCAATCTTGTTCAAATCTTGGAATTATTATAGCAAACCTAAAGGGGGAGGGGGTGGTGAGGGCATGGACATTCACATCACACAACTTCTATATCATCAGACTAGGACTTGAGCTTCATTACCTTTACATGTTCATGAAGTCATTAAGATTTAGTAAAATCGGGAGAAGTCACATTGTGACCAAAAATGAATGGACTGACTCTCAGCTGCATTCACTTCAACATGACAATGTCATGAGGTCTCCATTGAATTCATTTATTACCATACTTTTTGTTCAAATAAGAATATCAAATTCCTGTCTAATATTGGAGAAAGTGTATTTCACTGTCCACTAAATGTGATGTCATAACTGTTTCAGCAAGATCCTTCATTACAAGAAAGTGTCTTGCTCAGTCCGCTCTTGTTAGTCATAGACAATAATTATAGGAAATTACTCTTTGTGCAAAACAATTTGTGTTATGATTAGGGCCTACGCCCAATGACCAAAATGAACAGGCCTGCCACTTTATGATGAACCCATATAGTCCCAGAAGTAGAATTAAAATACTGTAAATATTTAGAAATTGTTTGATCTAATGAATAAAGAATTCACAGAAAACTGAGGTCATGATAAACTGTCCACATACTGCACGTATTTGTTAACTTCATGTGGTCATGAGGGTCAGAATTTAAAATTGGAGAAATAATCAGGCATTGTGCCATTAGAGACCTGAATGCATTGCTCTGGCTCATGTATACAATGTACCGGTATATCAAATTTGCAAACATACACAAGCTTGATCTTTTGAGGACAAAATAGTATTCTCTATTGTAAAGCTCTTCAGCAGTATTCGATACCATTGTTTTAACTGTGTCATCTTTCCAGTAATGATAACTATTTAATAACAATGTGGATAATGATAATGAAAAGCTATTTTCATTACCATTATCAAACAGAATGACCACCACTGGGCACTGCAGTGGAATGATTTTTAAATGTAGTTTATGGTTTTCTTTATCCGAAGGATTAGACCATGCCTTGTGCCATACCCTTTCAAAGCTACAGTAAAATGTAGCATCCAGTCTATGTGAAGTGTTTTCACATGTACTTTTATGATGAAATTTCTTCTTGATCAACATATTATGAGGTCCATATTGATCAACAACACTGAACCTGAAATCAATCTATTGATGAGGTCAAAGGTCATGTATTTGAATCCATTTTTAATGATGAAACAAGATCAACTCACCCCGTTGAGACTACCAACGTCCTTTATAGAATGCGTCCCATCAATCTGGTCATAGGCGATCACTGAATGCTGTTTGTCTACACTGCGAGACTGAAATGAGAGAAAAACAAAACACAATGGAAGAGAGGGTGAGATGAAAATAATTAGATTGAGGTCAAGTAAATTCCAATATGTCAGACAAGTTCAAAAAGTTTCTTGTACTTGTTGAAAAGATCTTTTACAAAAAACATTTAAGCAAAAATAACCCCAAAATTATAATTTTAGTTCATGATTTTGTAAAAATACTTACTGGACAATGTATGGAAAAGTAGAAGGTACAGTATTTGGCCATTTGCTATCTGATACATTACTACAAATGTATGAGTATGAATACCGAAAACTGGACAGTGCACAAGTAAACAGATAATACCAGAGTTTATAGAACTATTCTAGACATTGTAGAATTCTAGCCCAACATTGATATAGCAACCTACCGTACATGTACCTTTAGAATAATAACAATACAAATAAGAATAAAAGTTCAATTAAATAGTATGCCCCTAAAAATATCCACGTTTAAGGAAGCCCACTTCTAGACTACTGCATCCACCACAACATAACAGTTATGTATGATTGTACATTTAATTTTTAAAGCTAAAGTGTAACTGAAATGCCTGTGTTATTAAATATGGCTATTAAAGAGCATGTGTCAGGCCAAGCCTCGTTTAAAAGTCTACACGTATTCTGGTATGCAGATCTGCATGATCAACAGTGAGATGGAAAATATTTGCACTGCAGCTCACTTTGTACACATATCTGACATTCTGACAAATAAAGACCAATCACTCTATTGCCGGGCAAACACTTTGAAGAAAAAAAAGGCCGACCCAAATTGTTTCCTCTCTACCAATTACGAATTAAACGATCTAACCATGAATTTGGGAAATAAATGTCATTTTGTGGTTCTGGTCTAGTGCATGATATGTATACAAACAGTTTTCAATAAAAAACAAAAGGAAATATAGCAGATTGGTAGGTCTACATTTTAATGTAGCCTATGTACATGTACACATGTACCTACGAAATATGTAAAATTTTACAGCTTTCTAAATTCTAGTTTATGTTAATCCTATTTTCATATACATTGTATACATGTACATGTATCTGTTGGTTTCTGATAAACAAATGTGTCTGACAAAAATTCCTCGCTCTTTTTTGTCAATGGTCAAGGAAGATATTATCACCCAACAACTATTGACATGTGACGACACAGATTATTGTAGTATTATTGTATTGGCTGGCTCTTACTTCAAGAATACATAACAATCAATATCCAATCTGGCACTGAATCATGAAATTCAATTCTTCATGTATCTCAATATTACCTCTCAAGGCCAGTAGCCAATATACAATGTATTGTCTACTGCCATACAACAATATCACAGAAATATATAGTGTACTATAGTATACAGATACATGCACATGTGTTGATTGTGTCTTCGTGTCAAAGAGAGCTGTATGTATGTACAATGTATGTATTTGGCCAAAAGCTGTTCAGCACTTTACATTTACATGTATATCAAAAGTACAAGCAACATTTTCAAAAGCCAATTGTACATGTATGAAGAATTATACTTCATATGTATAGTGTACTTTATGATGCATTATTTACATCATTACCACCATAATCACCATTATCAATAATAACCACTTTCATCTCACTTTACTTTGTATTTTGTAAGATCATAAATTGAAGTGAAAATAACCTAACACAAATTAAATTTTGAATTCCATTTAAAAGTGATTCATCTTAAAACTGAAATTGTACCCATTGTTATTCAAACAAACCAATGCCATTGGAACTACATGTAACTCAGGTTTTTTTTGTTAGAACCACGGGTGTACAGCGCACAGGCACTGTATGATTGTGTGTTGCATGCATGTCTGTATGAGACCAACAGCTGTGGGAGATTCAATATCCTGACAAAAGTTCAGTGTCAATTAACAATGCAATGATCGAGACAAACGTAGCCGTGTATGACATCAATCCTCCTAATCAATGTTTATTGGTAATATTATTGCGCACATCCAGATACCATAAACAACACATATTAACGCACTACAAATCCTCACTTTGGCAAGAACTGCTACAATTTTCTGTTTTAAAGGGATAATATAACTTGAAATTTGAGACCTACATGTACATGTATGAATCTTGGTGCCTGCCTATATTGAATACAATAAACTATTTTTGGAAAAACTCTAAACATCAATTTAGAATAAAAGTATCTGTATGTAAAACTATGTATCACAATACAGTACAAGCTGGCAATTTTGTCAAATCACATGTACATTGTATGTTTTACTTTACACTCAAGTACATTATACATGTACATGTAATTTCTTTTTCATAGCTTGCCCATCAAAGTTTTGACATACAATTAAACAGTAGATTCTGGTACACACATATTCCTTACAAGCACCTGAAAAATCCTTGAGTAGTACATGTACATATTTATCTTCTCTAGCAAAATACAAATAAAGCATAATGTGTAATTTGTATGGAAAGTGCTAATGTAAATTCACTTCAAGTGGAGATAAATCTTATTTGACAGTACATGAAGAAGTCTGTATTGAATGATTATCACATGCAAATCAATATTAAATCAATGAAACAAAAAAGACTTTGTCTGCTGAGAGCCAGGTACAGTTGTACAGTAGGTGCAAGTATGTGGAGTGACTACACCTTCTAGCTCTAGCTCTACGCAGACGATAACATATACATGTACATGTACAGCTGTGCAAAGCAATAAATGATGCAACATTCATGCAAATTTATAAATAATATATTCATAATATCAAAGTAAAATCATGCATTCTGACAAACATTTCCCCTTACTTACATGTACATGTGTATAGCAGTGGATTCAATTCTGGGGTGTACATGTAGGTGTACTGATGTTAGCAACATTGAGGGAAAACTATAGGCCTGGATTATACAGAACAATACATGCCCAGGAGAATGATTTCTTGGAGTTCCAATGATTCCGTGGCCCATTTTTCGAGGAAATTTCTCCCCCAAATAATATAGACAAGTGGATTGTCTAATTTTTTCTTATCCTTCAAATTTGAAAGGATTTTCCATATACACCCTGTACCTGGTAAACGAATGGGGTAAATCGGCTTATCATATCAATATTTTGATCCTAAGGAAAGAGGCCAACAATGACTCAGTTGAAACTTTTGTTTGAAATTTGACCAACCATGATCATGGGCTCATTTTTCTACAAGACCTACTAAAATGCACCCTATTCTCCCCACCCCCATCCAGACCTCCATCCAGTGGCAAATATTGTGGACCAGATATCAAAAGGAATTCTTTAGAGGGAAAAAGAAGTTCAGGGTTGTAATACCTCTAAGTAGGCCTTATAAGTACATGTTAAAGAGATCGGGTCATTTAATTCTTTTTAAGAACTACTTTTTTTTTCAAGTTGTCCTTACATGGTTACAAAAAATATGGGGGTGGGGCAATCAAGGTCACCAGTCAAGTACTCACCTGGATGGAGATGTCACACTGATCTCGACCAATCAACATCAAGTCCTGCTGTAGGATGTGCAGCATTCCCGTGTTGGCAACCAAACACCACGCCATAGCAACCACATGCCACAATGGGTCAACAGGGCAGAGGTAATGGGGAGGGATCCCTTAGCTTACAAAATTGATCCTAAAATCTCTAAAGTCCCAGGTCAGTCTACTAGGGCTTTACTTTGCAACACGTATTTCAAGTGCATTTACGTACGTGTGAGTGTCCGAAACAACAATGTTCATGGGTGTGTGCTGTTAAAAATCTAGCATAGCAGCTGAAGTCATTGAGGGACTTCAAATTGTGAAGAGAGGTTGGGATAATCAAATTTTCCTCTCAGAAAAATAACTGAAAAGTAGCGCAACAACAAGCTCCTCGGACTTTGCTGGTTGTATCAGTAATAAATCCAGATCTAATGTTTTAGATAACATCTCCAGTTCCATGGTAATCAAACTCGACTTGAACTTCAGCATGTGTTGTGCTCAGCTAAAAACAGTGTAGCGACAAATAAACATGTGTTCATAGAACATGGACATGCAAGCAGCAGCCTCCAGCTACACTCTGATATTCCGCCTGTGCATGTTTGTAGCATTACCGGAAAGTACACAAAGCATGAGCTGTTTGCAGAGAATGTGGGGGTAATTTCCAGTGATTGCGATCTTCCCCAGTACTGTATAGCAGTCAAACGCAGAGATCTGAACTTCCTCTACCCTGCTATGGAATCTGACCTCCCCCCATTAAATCCAGAGTTAATCCACATATCCAGGGATATAGACTGGGAGACAGTTGGATTTGACAAACATTTTACTATTACGCTTGGGTATGTAAGGATATGGGTCAATGAACTATTGAACGGTCATCTGAGGTCATGCTGAAGCTGATGTGGTAATAAACTCATTCAAAATCAAGCACATAGGCGGGCTGTCCAGGAAAATGAAAGAGGGAGATACAAAAGTAAAAGAAAAAATAAACAATAAGCATGCAACAGAAACAGTTTTAAACAAAATAAAATAAAATCAAGCCACTGCAATACATGGTACAAAACATGAAATTACTTTTTTTCTTTCTTCTTTAAACAGGTACATGTATCGTGCAAAGTCTAATGAATTCTGTCTTGAGTCAAGATAAAAGATGCTTGTAAACATACGTAAACAAATAATAAAACAAAGCAAAAATTGCTAGAAAAGCTTTAATAGAATATTTGTATAGATTTGTATGAACATATGTGCAAATAGGTATTGAGAGGAGGAATCATGCAAATGGCATACAGTATTGGGTTCCTCTTCCTGGCAATATTGTTCAAACTTTAATAACACTTACACTGTCCAACGAAGCTAACAAAACTCTCCACACTACATTTGTATAAATGATACACATTGTGTAGATCAACATGTAACCTACATTGTACGAGGCAACAGTACATTGCACTGCAGATAGTGCCTGTACACAATTGTAAATGGCAAATGTCCATTCCAATTGTTGCAGTGCACATGTTATGTAGAGTCACATACAAATTGGCTGAAGCAAATGTACAGTGACTCATAACTGTACCATCCTGTCATACAACAAACACATCTGTCATATTACTGTCATCAATACTACAAAATACTATTCACAAAACCACAATTGAGGTAAAATCTTCATGACAGGCAGCTGAAATTTGTTTTAATTGTAATCTAATGAATTTAACTGTTCACAAAAGTTTGCAGTAGGAATGTCATTCATGAAACAAGTAAAACTTTGGGGGAAAAATTCTTATCAACTTTACATAAAATATCTTTATTATTGAATGATGAAAATCAGTAAGATATCTTCATCAAATTATATCATCTTGATAATATTCACAAACTTCAAATGCTTTGTTGAAAGAAAATAAAACAATACTACCGGTATTTAAGAGTTTGTGCAGAAATGCATGTGGTACATGTATGTATGCTTAAACACAGTTGTTTCAGGTCAGCAAATGAGAACTGTCTACATGTATAGCCTATACAGTACATGTATGTACATGTATGCAGGTCAACAGCACCATCAATCACACTCACTGTAACATGGTTAACACATTTTCTATAATTGAATTTGAGATTGGATATTCATGAGACAAGCAAAGGGTAATTTCGTATGCTGAATAATATAATTGAATTCCCTTTTCGAATTCTACAGATGGCAACAATTATACTTTTAATTCAATGTACATGTAGTCCACTATGCAAACTGTTTTCCAGATGTTGACTATACCAGTATTTCTATTGGCACGGAATAGAATATTAGAGAACTCATCTACAAATATGTGATGTAATTCCGTACCACAATATTCAAAATCCCTAGGAAAAATGATTTTTGGAGAATAAAATGTTCAAAAGTAGCAACAAAATACATGACAACATATTTCAATTGTGCATCTACGAAGTAAAATGTGCAAATCAGTATTTTCAATGACAACAAGATCCTTACTGGCAGATTGTTTGTACAACTTACCATGATACTCAAGATACTAGAGAATGAAGTCAAGGATCAAATATAAACCAGCCAGAGGCAACCCCAGACTTGCTACACACCAATGACTGCCAAGCTGCTACAATGACAAGAATACCCCCCTACAGCAGTATCATATCCAAACTCCAATCTTCCCTTCCATATCGTCCCTAAATGAGCTACATTAATGCCACTCTATTTCCTACAATATCACCATCATCCCAATCCCCTAAGGCACATTTCAATATATAATTGGTTGCTTTATTATTTTTCATCATCAACTCGGCACCAGAACCAGTCTCTGCCCTCAATATCAATGCATGATTCATCAATGAGTCACTCATAGAGCTCCAGCACACACCTGAACGACCGACCAGCCAACGTGGAAGGCATCCACGCTATTATTTACTATTCCTGGTCATATGTCAGTGAAGACAAATTTCTCCTTCTTTTTTTCCGGTGTCACCATCTGGACTTTGATCAATATGAATTGAAGAAGAAAGACTCTTGAGAACTGAGAATTTAATTGCACGCTCCTCTTACTTCCATTGTGTTTCTAAATGTATAAAGTTGCCATGTATGCTTTTCTAAAAAGCATGGCAAAGAATTACACAGCATTAATGAGCATGATACGGTAGTACAGTAGTTTCTTAATGAAAATCAGTAAGAAACAGAAATATGGATAGGTAAATATCCGTTTTGCAGCCAATGAAATACAGAAATAAATTTTCCCAAATCTACTTCTAATAAAAACCAATGTATCCACTATTACTAAACACTAATGACATAAAGAATTCCTGAAACTGAAAGTAGGTATTGATTTACCATTTCATTGTAAACTACAATTCAATTACTTGTAGGCCTGTACATGTACAATGTATGTACAGTATATCAATCAATGCTGGTCTACTGACATGCTGTGAGAATTTGTTTATTTTGCATTGATCAGGATCATCATACAATACATGTACATGTACAGTAAGTCATTTTTACTATCTCACATAATGTATAATAGATAAAATGTGACCTGTGATGAGCCCTTTTTATTTGAGAGTGACACTGATATGTCACATGATGATTCAAGGTCAGTGGGCCTTTATAATGAAGACTGATGTCTCATTTCTAATAATTTACTATAAAGTAAACTGAATGAACTGTAGAGGTAATTCAGACGATTCTATTAATTGATTCAAAATAGATATGCAGTAAGATACAATTTATCAAACCAATCATAGAGTAATGCACAGCATTTGTACAGTATGTATTTGGAGAACATATATATGTACATGTACTGGTACACATATACATGTACATGTATGTGAAGTACATGTTCCTGCTATAACATTTCTCGGTATCTTAATCATATAACTACAATGTACAAAAGACATCTACAATCTACACGAAGTACATGTAGATAGCCCTAAAGCTTGACGTCACACTTATTTATCCAGGCAGTAGTCTAGACACCCTACTACTAAAAATTCTGCCCCCAAGATCATTACAGTGTCCCCTTGGAAATGCAGAGAAAGACTACATGCATGTAGATCATGCGAGAGATATGTGTGTGTGTGTGTGTGGCATGTTGCATTATCCCTGGATGAAGCTAAGATATTGAACTTCCACGTGGAGGTAGTGACATGTACATGTATAGCCTAGAGTACAATCGGTCCCTAAACAAATGTATTAATTAGCCAAACTGGCCAATGTTGTATGTATGTGCACTATACTACATGTACATGTACATGTAACATGCAGAGGCACATT
>BEXV01000560.1:103783-130516 GCA_003118195.1 Hemicentrotus pulcherrimus | reverse complement strand
GGGGGGGGGGGGGGGTGCGCGAACACATTCATTGTAAGCATACGTGCTTTATCTGGAAGCATTAGGTGGGTGAGGACTTTCCTAATTCATAGGTCACATTTGCTCTACGGTTAGGATACGGCGGCCGAGAGATACCTGCGGTGTCCGCAGAGAACATGCAGTAGCCTCAGGTCACCCTTGGGAGTATCCCTATCTTTACAGGCTGTACGGCTCGCCGTGGGGTTATTGCGCCGAGTTATATCTTTTTTCATTTCTAGGTTCGCCGTAGCCATAATGCCCAGGTCATACTTGCTCTCCGGCTAGGAAACGGCGGCCGTACAAATATAGGTACCCGAATCGAGAGAAACCTGCGGCGGCCGCAGAGGATCTGCGATGGCCTCAGGGTCACCCTAGGGCTTATCCTTATCTTTACAGGCCGTACGGGTCGCCGAGGAATTATAGCTCGGAGTTATTCTAGGTTCGCATTAGCAAATAGACAAATTAAAGACATATCGTAGCCATGTCGTAGAGCGGTTCTACGGCGACCATACGTCGGGCGTAGGCGGCCTTGCGGCTACCTTGGTAGTTGTCAAAAAATGTACGACCACCGCACGTGCTACGGCGACCGTGCGTCATCACCTTACGGCAGCCGTAGGTGTTCTGTCTCCACAAATTCAAAATACGACGTGCGGCTACACCTTAAGGTATGTGACTGCTACCGCAGGTGAACATGGGAATGCTGCGGCGGCCCTATAATTGCCACTGGCCTTTGATATTTTGGGCCCAGGGCCGCTGCGGCAAATGTGACCTAGGCATGAAACTTCATCCCCACCAGGAATGACAATAAGATTACTACTCCCAGAACATGTACCCCTCAAAATACCTAGGTATAAACAACAGTACTCAATGGATAGTTTTTTAGGGGTAGTTGCCTGGGGTAGGTGTCCTGCGTGACATCTTTTCTTGAACTACCCCAGATGCTATGGTCAATCAATTTGTCTACAGGAACTTCTAAGAACAAACTTTAATAGAACAAACACACTTTTCAGGAATGAATTTCGAAGGTCAAGGCAATGCCTTTATACATTTAATTTATTATGTTCAGCCTTCAAGGATAGTGATTATTATATATACAATATTGAATTATATGCGATTGGTATGGCAAAATAAACATCATAATATGCAGTGAGATAAAGTGTCGAAAATGTGACCCCAAAACCCCAAATCGACATTCATAATAGAAAATTCAGCTTGAATGGATAAAAATGCAAAAGGCACATGATATTGAAGAAAATATCCCATGCTTATGGTGAACAGCTTTAAATGTTATGCTTGCACACTTGGTAATATTCTGGATTTATATGGTATCTAACACACATACAATGGCAAAGAACTTTATAAATATGTGTATATTCAGTAAATTAAAGTGCATAATAGTTTCACTCATCTTATCAAGTCATATTTGTTCATTTTTACCAAAAAGTTTTTAGTATCTCCTTGGTTTGACATAGATGTAGGCCTATAATTTATAATACATGGAAGGGGAGAATACTATCACTCATAACTATCAGTAATACTGCACATTAATAGAAACCTTTCATCTGTCATTTGCATAGATTTCAAAGCATAATTGCAACAAATACACAGTATACTTTTACATTAGTACTATGTAACCAGTCATAAAATATAGCACAAAAAAGGCGGCCATCTTGCTCAAGAAACCTTAAAATAATGGGATGCAAACTAATGCCATCCCCTATTAACCAATACCAAGCCCTAGCATATACACAGTGCACAGTATACATGTAGTTTTACATTATCACTATGTCATCAGTATTACAATATAGCACATAAAAGGCGGCCATTACAATACTTGTGGAAGAAACCTTTAAAGTGGGATGCACGCTAATACCATGAGTCTATTCACTATTGAAAGCTCAGCTCTAGTAGATGTCTCTGATCCAATTCCATGATGGTTGCATGAATACTTCAACAAGAATGAAATACTTGAATGATTTATTTCTTTTGACTGAAATATTACTTCACCATTTTTTTTCTTTTGATTTATATCTAACTTAGTCATGAGATTGAGGAATTCAAAAAAAGGAAAAGACCAAAGGCTTTAAATGTCCATTATAGGCATATACACAATTTTATGTACATATACAATTTATATATGCATTATGATGATCATGTGTTTCTTTGCACTATTTTTTTCAATTTCCTTTTCAAACTAGATTTTCTTTAAAAAAAATAAAATATGAAAATTACAAATGAATGATTGTCAAAGTCAGCTGGAATCGGTTACACACAATCAGAGGATAAATTGAATGTCTGTCAATAATCAATCACACATATCATGTCAATTATTATTGATTATGGTTGTTTAACACACAAGCATTAAGCTCAGTTTACCATACCTAAATTTTGATTACTTCTTTTACAGGTGACTGCAAATTCAAGAATTGCACTTTGCCGAAATTCTGCACATGATAGAAATTTGAATATCAGCATTTTTTCACTTATTCATTAACCAAAAGTGACAATTTTCCCTATCTAGCAAATAAAATGCATATTAATTTTTTAAAGGCACAGTTAGATAATTTCATATTTGCATAGACAGACATTACGTAATATACACCATATGTTTGTTAAATCATATTAGATACATGCAATCTAAATTTTAAAAACAAATGATTGCTTTCATTTATACTGGCAGGTAATTCTGCAGTTTTGATGTAAGTATTTTACATACAAGTTGTAGATTTAGTGCCCTGCTGGCTTTCACAAGACAATATTTGCTTCCACTGTGTATTACAAAATGTATCAATACCTGATTCATTGCATTACTTCAATAATAAAGGTTTCACAATATATATCAGCAGCATATTTTAAGTCATCATGAGGAAAACACTCCATTAGAAAATTTGCTCATCAAATTCACACTCTGCCTAGCACCTTTGCAGACGGCACAAAATGATGTCAATTATTTTGTTTAACCCACACAATGAACATGACAGACAAAGAAAGCGGACAAAATATACAGATCCTCAGGTAGACAAAGGAACATCCCTTCACTGCTATTATGTAAAAATGTGTAGAACAGGTGAATATGCATGTGACACCTGTTCTACATATTTTTTACATAATAGGGGTGAAGGGATTTTCCTTTGTCTAACTGAGGAACTGTATATTTTGTCCGCTTTCTTTGTCAGTCATGTTCATAGTGCCAAGTGGATCGAGTGTGAATTTGATGAGCTAACACCCTAGTAAACTGTAACTACTAGGATAAAGCTCTAATGGGCTGTTCTCGTCATGTGAAAGTCAATGACAATTCATCTCTTCAAATTTATAAAAGTGTAAAAACACCTAAGGCAAAATCACAATAAATCAAATCAAAAGTTCAATATCAATTTCAGTCTCCATCAATTCAAAATATGTGATACCTCTATTTTGTATTTAAAACCAGAATACATGTACTATAAAATTGATAAGAAGAAAAAAGCCTGACATAGTGCAAGAACAGCACCCGTTTCATGATGTAGCTACAATGTAGCATAGCAGGCAACAAATTTGATAACAGTTTTTAAAAAACAGGGCCCAGAAGTAATGTATCAATACCTGATTCATTGCATTACTTCAATACTGTGTCCATTTTTCAATACTGTGTCCATTTTTTGATAGACAGAGACATTGATTCGAAAAAGAGGCAATTCGATTTACACAAATGCATGCATTCCCCCAAAGGATTCCATGGATCCTTACAATCATAGCTCAATTTGATCAGTTACTGCATCATATGTGCTTAGCTTGTGGTTTTTAATTCATAAACAAATGGAAATAATGTTCTTGTCCATCCCTAATATCTCAGAAAAATCAGCAATCATTTTCAAATTAAGACTTTGAAATACCGAAAAAAAAAATAGGTAGAGTTTGTTAAGACCACTAACTCACAGATAGCTTGTGCAATTTCATGTAAATATGTATGGGCACTCTTTACCCATTAAAGAGACTGGTAGAAGTCCTCTCTTGGAAAAAAAAGTAATGTACAGTGATGCTTCAGTTTGAGAAAAGTAGTGCTTTAGATCAGAGTTCAAGCAAGTGCCAAAAGTTGATATTATATGGTTGACCTGTGACCCTCTGTGGCGTATGGTAGTTTAGCAAAAAGTAGGGTCACGATAAAGACGCATCCAGAACACGTACAAGAGGCATGGTAGTCGGTAAATCAAAAGCGGTTATTTGAGACATCTAAATGATACTTTATGGTAATTCAGGGCCTAAGAAAGGTGATAGAGTTATTTATTAATTCCATGTCCTAATCAAATAGTTCTGTTCTACCTCAATGCCATAAAACATGATTGCAACAATTATATATTTTTTTGTGCTTTCCAGATATGTCTTTTCATGCCAGTCTCTTTCGCTAAGCTCCCTAGGAGTCACATCAAGGCCACGACTTGACAACTTTTTTCCAGATCAACCTACATGTACACAGCAACCATAGCACAGAGAGGAAGAGTGAAGATCTTGCATAGCCCATCGATGGAGAAAGGTGTCGCCATGGATACACATCATATGTCATGCTCAGATGGAAGGATGATCGACCCTCCTTACATGTCCCTATGTGTTCATTACAATTTAAGCCTCTCCATACCGTACGCTCAAAATGCCATCAGAAACTATACATGGCACTTCCACATATGAAACTAAGAGAGTTAATGCTCTGAGATGATCAAGGTACACTGCTCAGCACATCACTTTTTTGTCCTATTCTCATCAGCCTTTGGTGTTCCTGTGTCAAGAAAAACAATAATCTATAATCAGTGGAAAAGCAAAAATAAAAATACCTTGGCTGTTAAATTCCACACAATTATCCCATCCAATCCAATCCAAAAGATATTTGATATAGCGCCTTTTCCTTGCAGTTACAAAAAACACTTAAAAACAAAAGTTAAACACTTCTCAAAGATCAGTAAAGTATATGTTAGCTGGTAATAAAGTAAGACTATAATCTTTATTGGTAATGTTTAACCAGGAAGGAAAGGCAGTCCTAGTAGCATTTGAAAACTGCATTGGTAAATGGTATTATAGAATTATGCTCATAAAATGGAGAGGTGCACATGTTGTGTGCAAGAACAAATGTGAGGACTGGTGTAATGATATAAAGCATTTACAGTTTAAAGCTAACCCGAGTACAGGTTCTGAGATTGTATTTAAAGATAAATTTGCTAAAATTAATTCTTGATGGTCTATTATGCAGTATGTTGGTTGTTTGAACTAGCTGATATAAATATGCTGAAAACAAAAACTTGCTGGGGACCACTTGTTATAGCATATTAAGCACACATAATGGAGATGACCATGCACCCTACTTTACTGTGATGTATTTCTACCCAAATCATTTGGCACATGCTATTTCTTTGTTGTTTGCAGACTCACTGTATGTTTTTATTCTTTAAGAGTTCTCTAGATTACATGCTCATCTAAAGGGGTGGTGTGGGAAGTGGTTTGATAAGTTTATTTGCCCCCCCCTCCATTTTTAGAGTAAAAACATGAACTAAAAAATCTGATGATTTTTTTTCTTCTTTTGTTGATGTTGCTTGTCAGAGAATTTAGTATGCATCGCCCTCAATGGTGAAGAGAGATTTCCAGCTAAACACATATAGCATATATTTTGTGGAATGAAAATGCACCTTTTTTCCAAAAGCTAATTCTTATGAGCCTTGAATATCTTTTAATCTTTTAAGAATGATCTTTCTCTACATATGATTTAATGGTAGTCTATCTATCTCACCCTGGCAGTCTCGCTGAGTATATTAACATCTTCTTGCATAGACATCCTGTGCTTCTGGAGTGTAAGATATCCTTCTTCACGGTTTGTATGAGCCTGTATATAAAAATAAACATTGTTCAGTTGATAATTGTTCTAATAGATACAAGTCAAGATGAGTTTTTAGTTGTCAGACGAGGAATCCACATGATTGCTAAACACAATATATACCACAGATTTATTTTAAACATGACGTAAAGAGTAATATGCGTCACTTTCCTGTATATTGTAACATAGCTAGAGCTCAGCTGTGCAGGACCTTTGTTGCATGCAGTTGCCAGCATACCTTTACACATTTAAAAGAAACTTTTTTGTTGGTGGTGGTGGTTTACCCTGCTTCATCTGACGAGCCTTGACGGTACTAAAAACAGTTTCAAATAAAGGTTAATTAAATACTGAGAGACAGTTGTTCAGATGTTAGTTGTTCAGCTGGTAGTAGTCCGGCTCATAGTTGTTCTAGAATCCACAAATAAAGAGATTCAAAGGACTACACACCTTTGCTAATTCCGACTGCTGCCTGAGAAGTTTCTGCTCTAGATCTCTCTCCTTGTTGGCACAGTCGATCATCTGTTGCTTGATCAGTATCTGATGTTGCCTCTTCATCTCAGCCAGCTTGCTGCTCAGGCGTCTGGCCTGCTGCTCCTGCTGCTTGCGAGACAGCTCCGAGTCTCGTACTCGGTTTGATATGTTGTGCTCGATCTCCTCCAGCTTAGACACAGTCCTCTGTAAAACAATGATGCAATAATGAAGTGTTAATGAAAATGTGGTAACTAATATCTCAGATACAGAAATGGGAAATTTCATCTTTTCCCGAAGTACAAACATGGCTATATGAAGTCAATAAGGAAATGATATCCATGATCTAAAGTATTTTGTTTCCTCTTCAATAAAGAACAATACAGAACAATACATCACTGTTTAAAAGATGGTATGACATAAAAGTAAGACACATTTAAAATAAATCAATAAGAACTTAGACCACAGTCATGATAAAGAATTAAAAACATAAACAATATCATTAGGATAAAAGAAAATATTTATACAGTCATATATATATATATTTTTAAACATATACAATAACATGAACATAGGACAAAACATAGAGGGAACATTGAATGCAACCATGCAACGGGAAGACATCACTTTACATGCTGTAGACACACATTTAGGACAGGACGTTCTGTGCTAAGAATGTTTTTGGAAGAACATGTGGGATGAAAACAAATTATGACATCCTACCTGCGCATGTTTCATTGCATCTTCGTTCTGTCTCCTAGATGCGTCATAATATTTCTTGCTGTATCTCTCGGCCCACTTGGCCACGGAAGCCTCATGTTGTCCCTTCTTATCTGTGGTGATGTTCTGCAGTCTCTTTTCTCTCCTTGCATTGTGAATCTGAATGCAAAAACAAATATTGATAAGATATTTGTCACTTTGAAATGGTTGCTCATTTCACTAACTGCCCTTCCTTCAATGGGGAAATCTCCTTTAAAGGGAATCTGATATTCTTTTACTCCGAAACTGTTATTATTCAGTTGCTGCTGACTCTTTTCTCTCTTAGCATTGTCAAGCTGATGCATAAAAATAAACTTTTGTAATTTATGAATGTTCACAGTTTAACCTATCTTCTTTCAAAGGAAACAATTCTCTTTATAAGGGAATCTGATCGTAATTGGTATTTCTTAATTCAGAATCTGCTCTGATACTCTGCTTTCTCCTTTCTCTTGTTGCACCAAGAACCTCATGCAAAAATCACAACTTCATATATATATATCACTGTGAAATGTTCATTCTTTTCTTCAAGAATGAATGTTGAAAGGGGGCGATTCTCTACAAATGCAAATACACTGTATCCATATTTTTATTTTTAGTCATCACCATATTCCTTCCAGAAACCTTAGATAGATTCTTGAAAAAAAGAAGTTTAAAATAGTATTTTCTGTGCAAATTAAGGTACTTGCTGCAGTGGATAATTGTGTAAAAGATCTGAAGAGGTACATGTAGTTTGCCATCAAGGATGGGAAGGGGGGGTGTGTTGGGGAGTACAAAAATGGCAGCTATGTCTTTCCTAATTCTTACCTGAAGCCTTCTTTCTATCTTTCTATTGGTCAGGTCTAGTTTGGTATTGAGAGCCTCCTCTTGTAGTTTCTTCTGGGTGAAGCGGTTATCTCCCAGTTGGTTCCTGGTATCTAGCAAAGCTCTACCCTCTTGGCATTAGCAACCAGATAAAAAGAAAATTGGTATGTTAATAAATTTTGAACGATGATGTTGAGAATTCAATTTCGTTTATGAAAAATATTCTGATCTGTAAATATCATTTACAAATACCAGATGTCATGGTCTTATGGATAAGTCATCAGACTTTTATATAGCTCAGCGTAAAGGGTTTAAATCCCTGACACGTCATTAATATTGTTCACACTACCTTGGGTAAACAAGACATGTTATTCCTATTCCAAATTGTTATACAGATTAGAAAATATCCCTACTTGTTGTATTAGTTTGGTATTTTAGGGAAAATGAATCAGCTATAAATAAAACATATCTCATTTAATGACACAAGGAGTAAAAGTTTATTAAGGATACCTCACAGAGGGTCCTAGGGCCAAAAATACCATCTCAGTGGAGAGATATTATTACAAAACAGATGAAGTGAAGTAAAATATGATAACCAGGTTGCTCATGTATCAGTAAACCATGTGAAATTAAAGAGAATTCTTTAGACAACAGTTCAACAGAAAAGGATTGGTATTTACTGCTTTTTTTCTCCTCTCTTAAAAAAGAAAAAAAGAAGACATTTACAGTGTACCTGATACAGATAGAAACCATCCTCCCTTGACACTTCTCCCAAATACAGCTAGATAAGATTACATATTTTGCTACATATCATTATACAAAGTGATAAAATAGGCATTTTTTTCCTCACCATCACGAATCTTCTCCTCCATTCCAGTTCTTGCTAGTGATTTATCAAGACTGAGTTTCCTCTTGCTGTTTTCAAATACGTCTGCTTTGTCCTTTGTTTTCCTAAATATAAAAAACACAAATAAGTGATTGCATTGAATTTATTTAGTAGTAATAACTCGCTTTGTTTTTCACAAAGTGTTGAAATTGCTTTAGCCAGCATTACAGTGAACCAGAACAGTAGACCCCCAAAATATATATATATATACACACTTCACATTTTTACATAAAGGAATAAATTCTAGCAAATCAAATAATAATTGCTTCATCCCTTTTAATCACCAATCATACATTATGACACATAAGTATCTAATAATTAACAGAAACAATGTGTATACAGCTAACATTCTCATACAATGAACAAAATGGAAAAGTTCAATGCCTTAGAGCCATAATAAGACAGCGAATAGCACTTTCTTCGGATCTTGTCTAAGCGATTCACATTTTAGTTGAGAAATGCCTATCTTCACAAGACCATTTGACAGTGTTATCTTTATATAGACTGAATTTGCTTTGAGTTTCATTTTTTAAACTACCCAAATCAATTTTAAACCCTGGACCTTACATTACACTAAACACTAAACCCTGAAACCTTAAACTAACCACTATAGCTTTGATAACATTAATGAAAGTAAATTAAAGAAAAATATTGAAAAATCATCACCAAATAATCTTGTTCTATCAAACTTACTTAAGCTTCTGTTCATATTTCATTTCTGCGTCGTTTGTCTGCCTCCACCTATCATTGCCTTCAGCCAGCGCATCTCTATAAGAGAGTAAATGAGAAAAGATAAAGAGTGTTAAAGTGGAAATTCAAAGAAAATCACAAATATGTCAACTAATGTATCACTAGAAACTGGTAAGCTAACAGATGGCCATCGTACAAGTTTTAGGTCAACTACATATCGGGTGATTTATAAAAATACAAAAAACAACCACCTCCATAGCATCTGGGATATACAAGAGATTCGCCAGAAAAATAACGGTGTTTTAATGACATCACATAATGGGCCAATACTGCCCAAGCAGACGACATCCCATAAAGGATGAACATAAACATAATTGCAAAGCTATTATTTCTCAAAATATAATGAGTTTAGTGTATATGTGATGGCATGTCAAACCATTCAAAAGGGGATATGAAACTGATTCTGATAACTAAAATTTTTTGTTTGTAAATACACAGGAGAGGGGTTGATTAACAATCAAAGAAACCAGACTTTCAATTTGAATGATATTAAGGACGGCATTTGTTCCCTCTTGAAACTCCGAACATACTGTGATGTGTGCAGCTGAATATACAATAGCTTCTTATTTTGTTTACAAGCGACATATTCCTTTATTTTTGTTCCGCTGCATTTGTCATCAAAATAGAAACATGTGCAGGTTTAGAGTGAGGCAATAGATTATACATTTAGCCTGACGGTAGTGAAGTAAGAGAAAAAATTCAAGAGAAGATGAGAAAACAGGCACTGAAAATGTGTGAGATGTCATGGGGCATCGTCTGCTTGTGCACATCATGTCCATCCTGTGATCTCACACATCTCAGCAGCAATCGGAAAGCTTTTCAGGTGCTATGCCGGGGCTGTATTTAAGCGTTTTTTAATTTATAATAATCATTACTCTGAATGTTTCCAAGCATTGAATTTTGATATAAACCTTGTCAGATCAAAGTTTCAACTTTGCAATAATGAAATTAAGGTTAGTTTTAAAAATCATCATGGATATCTACTTTAACATATGGTAAAATAACACAAATATAGATTTAGAATATATATGTTTAACCTCTACAGAACAACAACATTTTGTGTACCATTAAAACAAATTGTGAGGCCTGTGTTCAATCATAAATCTTCATAAACCTTTTATAGAAATAATGCTTGATCCTGTTTTTTAAGCTTAATATGGGCACATGTATGTGGTGATACAAGCAAAAGCAAAGAAAGGGCACTAATGTTGAATAGTCTACTCTCTCTATGAATAGTTTACTTTCACTAACTTTACAAATTGAGCTCAATGCCTCTTGGATTGCCTTTTGGCGCAAAGTCGACACAGTCGTTAAACTCCACAAATGATTCACTATGGGCTGCCGAAATGGTAAGACTTTACAATAACTAACATAGTCACAATAAGGCAAAAGTATGGAACAATCCTTTGTTGTTTGTGCACAGAAATTTTTACCCCCCCAAAATTGTTTTTTAAATTAATATATGATTTTTTTTTTGGTCAATGAAACAATTCTGCCTTTATGGCTGCCTGTATTTAAATCAGAACATTACAAATAAACTATCTCATTGATAGAATTTGGACCAATAAACCTGTGTAGTAGATCAAATAGAAACTATTAGGAATCAAATGAAATCGTCATAGAGATGTTGTATACTGCTTGATTCACTTGACTTTCCATCCTAGGGGTGAGAGTTCAAATCCCAACCCTGCACTAACATCATTTGGCAAAATATTAATCCAGATTTGTCACTCTCCACCCAGGTGTTATTGGGTACCTGGGAAAGTGCTGGGGTAATAGAACTTGCAGGGCCCTCAGGAAGAATAGCATTGATGATGGTGATGAGGCTTTCCTGGGTAAGAAAAATTATTATTATTATTATGAAGGAGCTTACTCTCTTGTGTCTTTTATGACGGTCTGTTTCTTCTTGATCTCCATGTTGATGTTGAGAGCGAGGTCGGTGAGTTCATTGTTGAGTCGATGGGTTTCTTCCTCCTTGAGAACCATCCTCTTGGTGAACTCCTCGCTCAGTTTCTGAACCTCGATGCGACGCAGCTCGATCTCGTCCATCTTGGCACGGTACTTCCTCTCCAAGTCACCACTGTAGGGTATTAAATAAGAACAGAAAGATATTAGAATATATTCATATAATTATATAGATGAATATGAATTAGTAAAGAAGCTAGTGGTAGTAGCAATTAGAGCAATATCCTTACCTAATCCTTATGTTAAGCAATAGAGCCTTAAGGACATCAAGTTAAGTAAGTAAATAAGATTGTCAAAATCACAATATTATTGTTACTGACTTGAGGAAGTGGTGTTGAATACCTGGTAAGCAAGAATGTAACTAGGACCTTCTGAAGCTTACACATGGACATTGAGACTTAGAAGAAAACACAGGGATTTCCCCTCTGCCTCCTAAGGGGGTACTTGTAACTATCAAGAGGGTAAAATGGTGGTTGTTCATTGACTGGTGGTAGTATGGGGGTATTTAATTCAGAGTCGCGTTCTCAGCTCTTGGGTGAAATGAGTTTTTTTGTTGGGAACTAGCATATGAAAGAGAAGTGTTTAAATTTCATTGTTAAGTACTACCACTTTCCAAATTGTCCCCCAAATGACAACATGGTGCAAATAATTACACCACACAAACACAAGAATAAGGGATAACCTGCAAAGTTACTTGATATAGACTAAACTGAGATACCAGTGCAATAAACTCCTGTTTGTACAAACACCAGAAAACTTAGTATTCCTTGCATCCCGCAACATGATTTCTTTATGTTAACCAACTAGTGAAAAATGAAAACTTAGTTTTTTGTAAGGTTTTACCAACCACATCTGGTACTATAGTTAGAACGGGTATCTATGACCCCAGAATGCATGCAGAGTCCTTTTTCCTACATCAATTTTTGTTGTTGTTTAAATTGTGAAACTGCAACAAAAAAAGCCAGTTCAAGTATTAACAAACAGTGTTTGACAGGTGCTCAAACCAGCAATCAACAGCAGCAGTAAGGACTGTCCCAAATAGGCCAATCAAATTGATTCAAGTTTTGAAAGAAAAAAAAAACTCTGGACTAATTAGCCACCTTCCAGACTCTCACAGCTAACAATGATTGAAATCCCAAGCCAGGTGTCCAAAGAACCCAAACCTCATTAATAGGACAACATCTAATTGGCAAAGCAATTCAAACATGATTCAGTCACCTGAGACGTATTGGCATACATTTCCTCTTAAGAAATGGATTTCTTTTAAAATTGGAGTAATGGAAAACAAAGTGGAGTCAGTAAACGCTGTTTAAAATATATCTTGCCCAAATCACTTTGCCTTGATCAATTCACTGTAAGTCACCAATACCAAATACTGAAGAATATCTGTGTTTTCAAAATTATTCACAATTTGGATTTTTAATGCACATTTTGAATCCAATAGGCCCTCTACTGAGGCATCATCTATACAAACGTATCCAATAAGTACAAATTTCAAGCCCTTATCAAAGACCTATGCCCTCATTTGCCATTGTGCATACCGTATCCAATGAATGATCTATAATATTGTACGAACACAATTTGACAATCAAACAACCTACAGCAACCACTTGTGTAGAAAGACCAATTTTTTTGTTCCCTTGAACAGTGTTTTATAGAAATGTGCTATGAAAGAAAAATTTACATACAGACCACCTGCCCATAAAGACCATTTATATTGTCTTCCTTGATTGGTTTTTATGTAAAGGTTTCACTGAAATAAAGGAAGACAACCTGCCCGCTACACAAAACATTTTTCCTGTCACTTTTTTCAATGCTTTATTGCTATCTTTCATAGACTCTTCTTGTCTCTCTTGAGTGGTCTTTATATACAGGTTCATGATACTCACACTGATAGAAGCAACTTTCTGTCTTCATCCTTGAGTTGTTGCTGCTTCGCTACAGTTTTCTCTATATTCTTCTTTGTGAGCTGAAATGATATAAAGACAGAATACATGGAAGGTTTATACTAAGTGCAGCTAGATGAGCAATTGAATCCAATGATCGGGGTAATTGTCATTTCAAAGCAAAGCATTTAGAACCATACATGTAATATTAAGTGCCATATACATGTATATATGCCTATAAAAGATTGGTATGTGTACTACACAGCACATGTACATTGCTATTTGTCTGCTTACTTTACTGAATTAGTACACTTAATTGTCATTTTATAATTGTATATAATTAAGCATTTTGGTATTAAATAAATGCAATATGATTATCCAACAATATGCATGTACAGGGTATATATTTTGTATGTTTGTGGACAAGATAAACTGTAAAACTCAATGAAAATAATATTTCATATTTCACACTGTGTTGCCATATTAGAGAATTGTAATGCTAATCAAAATCAAATCACTTTTAAGAAAGGCACATGCACTACATTCGAAATAGAGTCAGATTTTCTGTGACCTTTGCTCTTTCTGCTCATGTATAAAGTGTAATTCCCAGCATTCTAAATCAAAAGATGATGCAAAAACATCACTAAAAGAAACATCACTGTACTGCTAAAGCTTAACTTATGGTACAGTGAGTATCTTAATCAAGCAAAAACACAACTTACCACTTCTTTTTGATGAACATAATCCCTCGTAATGAAAAATTCCTTCTGTTTATTATCCAACATCTTTTGGTCTTCTGACTGTTTCCTACGACTGATGGCTGTGAGATGGAGGAAAAAAAATATCAAAAAATAAATAGTTATTTTCACGATGTTTTAAAGACTCATAGAAGTGGGTTCTGATATGAGGAATTAAGACAGCATTCAGGTTTACCCAATAACAGGTGTTGTCAATTACTAGGATTAGCCTTCAGTTTTATCATCAATAAGCCATATGCAATGCTCTGCATTTTTTCAACCCATCTCATCTATATTTTAAAAATCTTTATCTTACATAAAATTCTCTGAGAGACTAGGGGGTATTTCTTGATGGGACTACAAGTTTGCTGTGTGTGACCCATTAATGGTATTAACATCAAATCTAGTTTAATGCAAATATTGACCTTCTACACATTATAAGTGATGATCATACGACCATCTCCTTTTAAGCCACAAAGATACCACTCTATACTGGTCACTACACTCATCAAAACCCAACTTTGACTGGCTTTTGAAACATATGCAAGTGAACATATACAAGTGAATGGTTAAGATGCATGCATATGGACAGCTCATTATGAGCTTCATGCATGTTCAAATAAAATTATGAACAATTGTGGCGGTTGCTGCTGCTCCTGAGGTAGGACTCATTTGGGTGTGAATTGCAGTGATGTCATATACCAGACAAATGACTGCCATGTGGCTAATTATATCCAGTAGTAGAAGTGAAAGAATGTAAAAAGGTGAATTACTGCTAAATATCCCATGCATTAAAGTGCAGTTAACTCTGCCTATACATTGAAGTCTACAAGCCAAATCTTTGTTGAATCAATATTTTGACCCAAACTATGCAAAATATGGGATATCGATCTACACTTCATAGGTAAAATTTTGCATAAGCCAAACTATTTTTGTAGAACTAACAGATTTTACTTACCGGTATTCATAGTTAACTATATGTTTGTAAATGTTTCCTTACCTATTTCATAGTCCCTCATGGTCCTTTTTAGAGAGGCCTGGTTCTTCATAAGGTCTCCTTCTGCCCTCTTTAGATCTCTCTCTTCTTGTCTATGCTGCCACATGTGATCCTATATAGAAGAGGGAAGGTTCATCACATCAAAATAAATTCATGTTTGTGACATGGTGTCTGAATTTTATGAGGAATAGAAGTATACAATAGTGTTAAACAAATACTTCTAAGATTTCTGCACACACAAAAATTTAACCCTTGAAACACATTTTCGAAGCTGGGCACTTTCTCTTCAGTTGGGACTACTGTGGTCTGCTAGAATACCGGAAAGATTTCTTTGTTAAACTTTGACACTATCTGACTATCTTGTATTTGCAGTACATGCACATGCATGTGTATAGAAAAAGATATTACGATATAACGCCCTATATCTGAAAAAAAGCTTTAGAGACCCCAAGGAAGAACAGATCAACACTGTCGGCCAATCTGAAGCGGGTGATTCCTCGATCTTCATTTTTTTTATTCTATTATTTTCCTCTAGAATAGTCCATGTGAAATATTTTAGTGTTTTGATTCTTTATGTGTTGTTATGTTTGTATTTCATTTATTAGAAGGCACAATAAGACACTTAAAGGAAGACCTAAAGGTATTACAAAGTTTTGGGAAATTTTGAAAAATGGGTGGATAGTGATTCTTTACAATTTTGATATATTTGGATGCCCCTGTGGATGTATTAAAAGCACTAAAAATTTTAGCCCCTACAACTTGAACACTTCTGCTTTCGAGAAAAATTGAATATAAAGATTTACTGGTGCTCCTGGTAAATTTTGATAAATTTCCAAAAGCTCCTACGGCCACACAATGGTAGCTGCGACCATGAAAAACTCAGAATATGTAGTTGTGGTATATAATTTCCGAACAGGAATAGCTAATCGGTCGATTTTAGTCAATAACCATTCTTTTATAGCTTAATTAAAATCTTGATCTTGAGAGGGAGCTATATTCAACATTAAGTGTTTATTATTTACAGTTTCATAACTTTAGAGTCGATTTCGACCGCGACACATCACTGAATATTGTAGGATCACATATGCTTCCAATATGTTATTGTGAATGAAATTCAAGACCCCATACCAAAACTTTGTACAGTATTACCTTTAATGTTTGCGTAACTATGCTGCAATTATTGAATTTGAAACTTGGATGATCTTCTCACCTCAATGACTTTCATCCTCCTGCTATGTTCCCTCTCATCCTGGGCTACCTTCTGCATCACGTCCACCACCGTCTCCACCTTCTTGGGCCCCGATAGATCCCCCAGGGACTGCGCCCCTAGGATGGGCGGTGCAGACTTGGCTAGTGCCGGTGATATGGTTCCATCCTTCTTGGGTTTGTTACCCTTGGAATCCAGGACCTTCCCACGTACTTGGAAGGAGTGGGTGTACTTGTTGGAGTCAAGGTATCCATCTGGACCACACTTCCTTTCTTGAGCTCTGGATAAATGAATATGGAAACATGCATTTTATGAGGTCTCTGGATGAATATTAACAATTTACTTAAAAACTACCAATAACAAGAAAGAAGTGAAGTAGTCACTTATTTATAAATATATGTATAACATATAAATTAGGTATAATAATACAGTTATTCAATATGAAGAAATCATTTATTTCTATGATTTTGGTTCTACTTTTTATTGTATATGGAGCATATTTTCCACAACATTTTTTTTCTTTCTCTCATAGCATTTGTAATATTCATCATTAAAGGTAAAGACCAGTTATGGTCATGTGATTGCATTGTGAAAAAAACGTTGTGGAATCGATCAAAAAAGGTTGATCATCTATGTAGCATCTACCATCTGCAAGGTTCTGGAATCATCAAAATGATAAGAAATTTGGCCCATTCTTCGTAAACTTACAAGCACTATACACAGAAAGATGTATATGGGACTACCCTATATCTCTCACAGACCATGAGAGAAACAAATTTACCAAATATATGAATTAGTAGGCGGTTTCCTGGCAAATTTGTTATCATCATGTATTAGTCAAAACATATTCTTTCACATGATTTGTAATGAGAGCTTCCATTTCATTTGTTGAAATTGGGGCGTTTCCAATACTGGTCTTTACCTTTAAGGTAGTGCGTATCAACATAAATGTATATATCCTATCTTTGTTAAAGACCGTCACCACTACTGGGCCAGAAGGGATTACACCACACAGAGAGCCATCGAGGTCACTGTGACAGGTGGCTATCTCATTAACTCAGCTCTCATTTAACATAAGAAAAAGAGGATCACGGGGGATCAACAAGCACCGATTGGGAAAGTTTTCTATATAGAGGGAGCAAGTAGCTACAAGTATGGCAGTGTGCCTTTAAACTTGAAGAAATGATTATGAAAATTATATCAATACCTATATAGTCCATTTTTTTCATAGATAATAGGCATCTATCACTAGCATTAGGGGTAACAGATTAAGAATTAAGTGCAGAGCAGATAAAAAATATTTTTAGTAACTTCTTCTCTATGACAATAAATATGTGAAACAGCCTTCCAAATGAAGTTATGGAGGCTGATACTAATCTTAATTTGGAAATCAATAGGATGGAAAGACTTTGGCAAAATACTGAATGCCTGTACTACCAGAGTACTATTAACCAGGAGATATAGGCATTTCAACCTTCATCCAGAAGTCAACCTAAAGTAACCTTTAGTTATAAATTTGACACAATTAATTATTTATCCTTCAATATCCATTACAAGTCAAGGCTTACTTCAAGAATGAAGCATATTCCTTAGCCTCCTCTGGCTCTGGTTCATCGGTCTTTACTGCTAGAGTCTGGTAGCGAGACTTGCCCCTTGGACTGGACTCAAAGCTCAGCAGGACCTTCCCGCTTGGCATGTCTTGTTTCAACATGATGATGGTCCGCCTTACTTACTCCTCAAATATAGGATCCTATATGGAGAAGAGATTTTTTTAAAGGAAATATGATTTCACTTCTAGTGATCATAAATTTGAAATAGTAGATTTTAGTAAAATGATCATAGCTGTAAAGATATCCTGCTATTAAAAGTGCAGTACATGTATTATGTTCTACACTATATAATACAATATAACTGTTTATCAATATTAAAAATAAAGATAGAAAAATAACAATTTTAATCTCATTGTTTGAACAGATCGTTATACTTAAAGTTCAAACCACTAATGGTATTGATAATATAATGATGAAAAAATGAAATAAATGAAATAATGATAATGATATTAATCATCATCGTCATCAGGATAATATAATAATAAAAAAGTAATAAAACAATTATGATGATGATGAACAAAAAGGTTAACAAGATTATAGTAAGCCTCCATATATATATATATATATATATATATATATATATGTGTGTAGAACAATATTCTTAAATGAATAAGCATTTCGCTCGTAGAAAAAAGGGTAAATTTTTCAAACATATATCATTGCGCATCAGTTATAAAATATATGCTGCCATTTTGTGCAAGTGCAGTGCAATACTGGTCTTTACCAGTTTTCTGTATATTTATAATTACCTACAATAACAATATATATGCAGTATCATTTAGTATGATAATGATGGCAGCATGCATAACCTTGTCCATTTCACAGAATCTAACTCTAACCTTTAGAATGTGATAAAAATATGTAATTAGGTAAACCTTTATCTCAGCTCAATGCTGTGCCAGGCGTTCGCTAGGCGTAATCCATCGGACTCATCCCCGGCCGATTCGGGGGGCGATTACGATCTCTAAAAGGGGTATTTCGAGGCCAGCGTACGGCGCTGCACAAAACACACCGCAAATCACCAGCTTTTTCAAAACCTTACACGTAAAACAACGATTCTTACCTGACAGCAGTCTTGATGAAAAATCCTTGCTTTTAAAATTCATAAATCAAGGAAGACAAAATTATAACAGGAACAAATGTGTGAGATATTTTTTGTTTACTATTTATTTCGGATACACGACCGCACGAGTTACAAGCCAGATAGCGATACATGTCGCTATGGGATACATGGAACAATTATATATGCAAATGAGCACTTGCACGAGCGACAGGTGCATGCAGTGAGTCAGGCGGGTCGGGCTGCGTCAGGGCGCACTCTGGGCGCACTTCCTCGGCGAATGAATATAGACCTATTGTACCTCATAAATATTATCTAAAATTACTATAATTGTAATTAATATTATCACCTTTACCTTCAACTGATTTAGCAATACCATTGTGAACAATAAATATATGAATATATTTGGGAGGTTTTTAGTTTTACCATTTCCCTTACTTCATAGACGTTGCCTAGCAACAGTCCACTCTGGTCGAATCGTTATTCACAAGAAATATAGTGAAATCGACGGGTTTTTTGTCAGATGCAGTTTTAATACTCATTAACTCTTATTTAATACCTGAATTTATGAGATTTCCATGTGAATATTAGTTTCATATCTTCTGTATACTGAATTCAAGGAACTATTTCCATTCTTTGCCCGACTGCGGATTCTTATCAAAACAGACAGCGTGATACGTAACAACATTGGTAAGTTGACGAAATTTCTGCTGAAAAGAAAATCCATTTGTACCTTAAAACATGGAGGAAGAAATAACGTCAGGGAGTGACAACATAGTTACTGAATTCAATACTTATGAGGATTTCTTAGATTCGCAAATTTCTTCCCTAGATTTGTATTATTTAGAGGTGAGTTGAAGAGCTGTTCATTTACACTTGTCCCATATGTTGATTTTCGTGTAGGCTAACTAGACCTAGACCCTAATGTTATGGCGCTTGTTCAGAAACCTATCCAAAATGTGACCTGCAACTCCGGCGTTGTACTTGGTACTTGGTTGTTGTTCCTCCAAAAGATTCCTAGTGGAATTTAAACTTGAGGTCGTGGTGGCAGAGGGTGGACTTATTTCGGAAGGAGTGCTAAGGGTGCTAATTTAAGGACTTACGTATATGATTAATCCAATTAGTATCTCAGAACTGTTCATGCACTCGATCGAACATAGAGCTATATGACCCCATCTCATTGCATATCTCATTCATCGCGGTCCTGGTAGAACCGAAACATTTGTTCTGTACAGTCCCGCACAGTCCCGATAGGACATACTTCAGTTTCTGTAATCGGAGGTCTAGTGGAGCCAGACATAGTCTCAGTGGAACAACCGACGATTAGAGAGACTGAAGTTTTCAGTCTACTTTAAACTGTGCCGAGTCAGTCAGGGATACTAATGTCGAATCAAGATCATTCCATGCTCTGGTTGTGGAGATACCCTACTAAAAACATACCCAAAATGAAGTAAATACGGTATTCATTAAAGGTCCCAATAAAGATCATGAGTTAAAAGTTATTATGTTTATTACTTGTTTCGTGTCAAATTTCTTGTTATTTTTGGAGTATTTTTTTAATAAACATTGATTATTAGTAGGCCTAGATCTAGTCTAGATCTAGGGTAGAGTGCCCAGTATTCGGTCACTTAAGGCAAGGGGAAATCACTGATATTTTGAATTCTTACCTCTTTTATTTTGCAATCTACCCATCAAAAGAACGAAAAAATATTCCTCTAACAGGATTTTATAGACCTCTAGTCACTTAAAATAAAAAATGATGATGAGAAAAATATTTCTGAAAGAAGACAGAGCATTTTTCTGCCCAGAATTCGGTCGCGCCGATTAGAATTCGGTCACACGATTTGTGCGTTGAATCTCCATTGCCGAGGAGCGAAGCGTATTTGTGCGCTATTTTAAAACAATTGTGCAATAAAGCACTGATTGTCAATGTGTTGACCGAATACTGGACGAGCGATACCGCATGGCAAGGGTATCGTATAGATACCTCTTGCACATCGGCAAGTGCGTCATTTGCAAATTCGCTGCGATGGAGTGAACACGGAAGTGATTCTCTTCACATCCATACTAAATTCATTGCGACAGCACACAAAGTTGTTTCGCAATAGACTTCTACATATGGCCATGCGTGTTATCACATGTGCTAACAGAACGCGGAAGTGCAGAAAGTGGTGCGACACTGATCGATTTCGAGCTAAGTTGGAGATCTTTCCGGGGCCCTATATCTGATTTAATTTTGAGAGTTAAGAAAAGTTGTTTAGCTGCCTGATTTGTGCAAGTTTCACGGCTCATTAATTATTTTTAAAATTGTTACAGCTGTTGAAATGGCTGTCTGACCGAATACTGGGAATGGACCGAATACTGGGTGCGCTACCCTATACACTTTTTCACAGGTTTCACTGCAAACCGCTGCACAATACAAAAAGGCCTACATACTGATGGTGGGTTGCGCGCCTGTGTGAAGTTATCTACCGTAAATGTCTCAGATCCTCATTTCGGTAGAAAACTTCACACAGGCCCGCACTCTCCTGCGCCGCAACCCACCATCGGTATGCACTTGTATTGTGCAGCGGTTTGCCATGAAACCTGTGAAAAAGTGTATACTAATATCAACGTTTTTGAGAAAAATCCTCCAAAAATAACAAAAAAATTGACACGAAACAGGTATTAAACATAAGGACTTTTAACTCATGATCTTTATTTTGACATTTAATGAATATTTACTTCTTTGGGATACGATTATGTTTTCAGGAACAGAGTGCTCAATGCAGTTGCCATAACATATTTATTTTGAAGTACCGTAAGGGTATCAAGAAAAATGTTAATCTGAGATAAAACCTATACAGTGGAATTCTTTACACAGTTTTTATGTTTTATTACTGATCGTTTATTCTAATCTTCCAGGATGAAGAACTTGCTAGACAACTTGTTGAATTGGGATACAGAGGGAGTGGTGAAGTCTTGAAGAGAGAAGAATTCGAAGCCAGAAAACAAGCTGCAGAAGCCAGTAGACTGTCAAAAAGAAGCCAACAAAAGTNCAGCTTATGGTAGGATCTACCCTCATATTTATCGCATTATTGAGTAGTTAAGTGTAGTTATTTAGGCCCCTTTATAGTTTATCCCGCTCCGGCACCACACAATCGACGATTAGAGAGACTGAAGTTTTCAGTCTACTTTAAACTGTGCTGAGGCAGTCAGGGATACTAATGTCGAATTGAGATCATTCCATGCTCTGGTTGTGGAGATACCCTACTAAAAAAATACCCAAAATGAAGTAAATATTCATTAAATGTCCCAATAAAGATCATGAGTTAAAAGTCATTATGTTTATTACTTGTTTCGTGTCAAATTTCTTGTTATTTTTTGAGTATTTTTTTAATAAACATTGATTATTAGTAAGCCTAGATCTAGTCTAGATCTAGGGTAGAGTGCCCAGTATTCGGTCACTTAAGGCAAGGAAAAATCACTGATATTTTGAATTCTTACCTCTTTTATTTTGCAATCTACCCATCAAAAGAACGAAAAAATATTCCTCTAACAGGATTTTATAGACCTCTAGTCACTTGAAATAAAAAATGATGATGAGAAAAATATTTCCGAAAGAAGACGGAGCATTTTTCTGCCCAGAATTCGGTTGCGCCGATTAGAATTCAGTCACACGATTTGTGCGTTGAATCTCCATTGCCGAGGAGCGAAGCGTATTTGCGCGCTATTCTAACACAATTGCGCGATAAAGCACTGATTGTCAATGTGTTGACCGAATACTGGACGAGCGATACCGCATGGCAAGGGTATCGTATAGATACCTCTTGCACATCTGCAAGTTCGTCATTTGCAAATTCGCTGCGATGGAGCAAACACGGAAAAGCTCCTCTTCACACACATACTAAATTCATTGCGACAGCACACAAAGTTGTTTCGCAATAGACTTCTACATATGGCCATGCGTGTTATCACATGTGCTTACAGAACGCGGAAGTGCAGAAAGTGGTGCGACACTGATCGATTTCGAGCTAAGTTGGAGATCTTTCCGGGGCCCTATATCTGATTTAATTTTGAGAGTTAAGAAAAGTTGTTTAGCTGCCTGATTTGTGCAAGTTTCACGGCTCATTAATTATTTTTAAAATTGTTACAGCTGTTGAAATGGCTGTCTGACCGAATACTGGGAATGGACCGAATACTGGGTGCGCTACCCTATACACTTTTTCACAGGTTTCACTGCAAACCGCTGCACAATACAAAAAGGCCTACATACTGATGGTGGGTTGCGCGCCTGTGTGAAGTTATCTACCGTAAATGTCTCAGATCCTCATTTCGGTAGAAAACTTCACACAGGCCCGCACTCTCCTGCGCCGCAACCCACCATCGGTATGCACTTGTATTGTGCAGCGGTTTGCCATGAAACCTGTGAAAAAGTGTATACTAATATCAACGTTTTTGAGAAAAATCCTCCAAAAATAACAAAAAAATTGACACGAAACAGGTATTAAACATAAGGACTTTTAACTCATGATCTTTATTTTGACATTTAATGAATATTTACTTCTTTGGGATACGATTATGTTTTCAGGAACAGAGTGCTCAATGCAGTTGCCATAACATATTTATTTTGAAGTACCGTAAGGGTATCAAGAAAAATGTTAATCTGAGATAAAACCTATACAGTGGAATTCTTTACACAGTTTTTATGTTTTATTACTGATCGTTTATTCTAATCTTCCAGGATGAAGAACTTGCTAGACAACTTGTTGAATTGGGATACAGAGGGAGTGGTGAAGTCTTGAAGAGAGAAGAATTCGAAGCCAGAAAACAAGCGGCAGAAGCTAGTAGACTGTCAAAAAGAAGCCAACAAAAGTAAGTCTTACCGTATGTTAGATAGAAAGATCTGTCTGCTTGGAGGAGTTTCTTTTTAACATATTATGTCTTTTGACATTCTCCTCCGAGACATTTGGTGAACCCAGATGTAGTTTCGTCGGAAAAGTATCACCGAATGAAAGAGACTGATTTGTCTGTCTAGTAATACATGTATGTACATGTACATTGTCCCTTACAGGCCTTTTGTCTTAAGTACATGTGTTTGATAGAGAATGGGCATGAAGTAAACAAAAAATATGGGAATTTCTGTCATGTTGTAAGAAGTTGTGTTGGTTTATTGTCTAGTTTTAGGAACTTGTGCCAAAAGTGCTTGTCACTTGAATGCTTAACTGTTTCTCTCTCCCTACCTGCCGTCAGTAATGACATAATTAACTACGGTACTTTTCATCTTTGTCCATGAATTGGAAGTTTTTATATGACAATATGTAAGCAAAAACTGTGATACTAAACACAAAAAGAACATTCATTATATATAAGTACATGTATGTATTTATATTTTTCTATTTTTAGGGGGTGGTTAATGTGTACATGAATATTCAAGTAAAATTTAAACCTTATATTTATGTGAACCTTAATCATTGAAGGCTTTCATGGTGAAGAATTTATAGATATGAGTAAAGCCTGTGGTACAACACATATTCTTTTGAGTGTGATAAGTGTTCATTGAATTCATATATTTGATCTTTCAATGAATGTCTTTAATACAAATGATCAGGACTCTAGCCAGCTCTGGAAAGGATCTGAAGAACTCATTTCTGAAGGCCCTTGCCCAGAGGGAGGAAGCCAACAGGAGCGGCAAGATGACCTCTATCATCTTCATCCGAGACAAGAACTCCAGAGGGCAGGAGATCTCAGGGTACATTGACTACGCTCACAGACTCAAGACGGAGGACTTTGAACCGTACTTCAGCGGGAGGAAGAGGCTTCTCCCCAGGCCGTCAGACTTGAGGTGGGTATCCCCTCTCCAATCAAGGTGTAATCCATCATATGATAACCATCATGTATCTAGAACAAACTACAAGTTTTTAAAGTTATTAATCATTTGTGTATTGTTTTGTAAAATCTAATCAGCAGCAGAAGCTGAAAGAATGAATCAGACAAAACCTAGAAATATTGTTCACCTAGTTTAAGGATACCAGAGGGAATCTTGAAATGCAAATAATTACATATGAGTTGCATAATACACCAGCGGTTTGCATAGAATTTTTGTTCTTCAGATGGTTAGCTAAATGTTAGGGGTCTCATGCACCAGGTTCTTGTTGATATATAAAGTTGAATCCATCCAGAGCATAGGAGAAATTAAAGCTTATCTGCACTAGTTTGGCCAGGAGGGATTAGACCACACAGCGAGGTCACTGACAGGTGGTTATCTCATCAACTCAGCTCTCAAATAACATAAGAAATAGAGGATCATGGGGACCAACAGGCACCCATTGGGGAAGTTTTTTATAAACAGGGTGCAAGTAGCTTCAAGTAGGACAGTGGGGCTTTAAGGAGAAAGAAAGAGAGAAACTGGTAGGGATTGATTGGGAGGGGGGAGGGGGGGGTGGACAGCAAGGAGAAATTGTTGGAATGAAAACTGCCCATTGAAAGAGTACATTCATTCATTGCATGATTGTCCATTAATCAAGCAATGAAGTACGGTACTCTTTCGCTCATTCGAACTTAGTAAATGTTACAGTAATAAAGACAATAGTTGAACTCTAACCTTCCTACCTACTGTTAATTTATGCATTATTCTTGTTGTCTTCTTTCTAATAGCTTTTACAATTGGGAGACACAGACATCGACATCTAACCCAACCCCAAACTACCAGGTCATCGCTGAGAATGCAACCGGGCTCCTATTCAAGAATAAACGTGATCGCAAGATCCTCAATGTGGATCCTAAAGCACCCTCTCCAGGTGACAACTCTACAAGGACTCCCATCGAGTGTCCACAGTACATCCAGGTTGTCATCTATGATCATATTACCAGGAGAAAGACATAAGAAATTAGAAATGTGTGACTTGTGAATGACTTTAAAGTAAAATCACCTTTCAGACACAATTATATTCTATAGTAACAACACATAAAAGGAGAAAGACATGGAGGTGAGAAATTTGTAAATTTGAAAGAACCTTTTGAAATCCCCTGTTGGACACAATCGTATTATTTTCAGAAAATTAGCCATTTACATAATTTATTAGATATTATACTAACAGCAACACTAAATCTGCACCCCTCCCCCTCTCTCTTTCTTACCAGAATTTTTGGACAAGAACAATGTTTTCTAACAAAAATAGTTCTCTTGTGTTGGTGCATAAAGAAAGCCATTTGCTATTCCTAAACTGAAACTTCTGAAAAGGTTTACAAATTAAGGCTATATATATCATGCAATATAAAAGCGACTTGAATCGTGTCAAATCTTTTTATTTTAGGACAGAAAGCCTTGTCTAAGTTGTAAATGTACCGGGGTTGTGATTTTATTCATTCATCATTACTATCAATTATTTGATCACTTTTAATAATAGATTATTCAATTACAGTATCTTATTAAATATAACTACAGGCCTAACTCTATTGTGCATTTTGTAATACCAACCTTATAATATGACTGCGCCAATGACTTTCAAGTAAATTAGAATCCCCCCCCCCCTTCAAGTTTATTTTCTGAATAGACTCAGAAAAGAATAAAGAAATAAGAATTACATTTCTCATTCAGCATGCCTTTTTTCCCATGATTTATTCCAAGAAAACATAACTCACGAATCAGCTACCTTCCTGTTCTATAATATATTGTTAGTGCTTTCTTTTTGATGAAGTTAGATTTTATTGGAACATTATTGTTTGTTATTGTCCAAGTGTGAACTGTTTGTATGTTATCATAGTGTATTCT
>BEXV01000560.1:78962-89217 GCA_003118195.1 Hemicentrotus pulcherrimus | reverse complement strand
GGGGGGGGGGGGTGGTGGGAATGGCTAGCTAACATGAGGATGATTATAATTTATTGCCCTAAAGTAAGCTGGCTCGGAGTGTGTTTGAGGGTATATAGAGTTTTGTTTTGACAGTCGACTATGTTCATCATTCGAAATGGATACCCAGAGAGTGTTATAAGATAAAATTGTTTCTCAGTTTTTTGTTTCTGGGAGTAGCCCCTCCCCCTTTCTCTCTCTCTCTTGCTCTTTCTCTCTCTCTCTCTCTCTCTCTCTCAATATATATATATATACCACACAAAATAGAATTTAAATCAATCTGTATTTGTGACAGGCCTATAATAGTACCATATCAGAATTGGAGCTACATGTAGTAATGAGCCCTCTTTCATGTTATCATTATGTTATCATTATACTTAACCGAGTCTGGTATTGAGCAGACTACGTGATGGCCTAAAGACAAGGGGCTTCCCCTCTTTCTGTTTACTTTCCGAGCGTAAATTTCCGTCTTCCTCCTTCTTTCGTTACTCTCACCAGCCATGAGTACATCCTTCCCGCCGGGGTACCTGTCGCTGAGAGAGATATACCCAGACGTTCCCCCGTCTGCTTGAGCTCGATCCTTCCTGCTGGAGGTTGTCGAAGTTCACTAGGAAAAAATGTACCTCAAAATCTCATGATTTGATTCTAAGTTGATGACAAAATGTTAAAGTTGCACAGAACGCAGCGTGATTTAGAAACTATAAGTATTTGAAGCACGTATTCTCACAATTTTACAAATCAAACTGCGTAAACATCCAAGGAAATTGTGACATGTGTGATGGCACCATTTCGATCCGTCACCGCCAACACAATATGCAGTCTTGTTTGTGCATTATAAGTGCTTATGCTCGAATTTCAGAGCATCTTACTTGCAACTTCTGTCACAATTCAAACAACAAACTTAAGGTATATTGAAATTTAATATAGACATTTAAAAAAATGTTTGACTAAAAATACTGTTTTCTTAATAGAGCTTATAAGATCATCAATGTCATGAACTTTAACATCAGCGCAAGCTAAATAGTTACCGAGACAGTTTGCCACGTTTCAATTTTGTTAATATAAAGCAATACATTAACGTAGGCCTGTATTTTACGACAAAACAATCAACTTACGAAAAATGATTAACAGGCATTCTGAAATATTGTTCTTTAACTTTGATACGTAAAATAAGTACTATCGAAATTAATTGTTACTCTTTTCTCCCTGCACAAAAATGATTCTTCGCCTGGTATATTTTACGAAATAGAACGGGAGAGATGATTATGGACATAGCCACCAACATCAGTGTTTGGATAATTCTATGATACTTTAACTTGCAACGAAGTGTATATCAGAGCATGGGCCTGCTGTAGATCAATCGGAGATAAAGAGAAGATAAGTTTGCTTTGAATATTCCCTTATCACCTAGCCACTACTGCTGTTTATATCACAACATGGTGGGTCGGTATAGGATGGTCATTTTTCATTCGAATCCGAAGAATAAAACCTGGACTAGATAGAACGAGCGAGAGAGAGAGGGAGAGAGGAGAAAGAGAGAGAGAGAGAGAGAGAGAGAGGGGGGGGAGACGGGGTGGGGGAGGGCGGGAGAGAGAGGGCGTGAATTACCTGACTTGGGATGTCTTTACTGCGCTAGCTCGCAGCCTCTGAGATAATAAAAATGCAAACAATTTTGAGTGACGCGATATGATATGAATTGATAGTGGCGGTGCGTAGGCAGAAAGGCGGATTGTTCGTTCACTGCCACTCACTCACAGTCGCACATCACTCCAGACCCTACTCTACGAAGGTTGCGAAAGAGATGTACCTTGTTCACTGACATTATAGAAGAGCTTTATATTCTTGTTTTTTTTATTGAAACACTTTTGATTTATTCACATATTATCCAACTTGATAGAATACCGCACGATGTTGTCTCAGAGGACGATTTCGCTTTGGATTTTAATATTTGGGATGGTGTTTGCGACAATGTCGGCCAACCCCGTCGTCGTTTATCCAATGTCGCCGGCCTCCGAACCAGTGCGAGCGGACCCTAACCCGGATCATAATATACGCCAAGTTGGAATACCAGACGGAGCTCGCTCCGGGCCATCCGTCATCGAGACCGAGGTCCATCACGTAGACGATCAGGACCGGTCGGTATTCGATGACGAAAACGACGACGACCGCGACTTTGAACTTGACGACGATGAGGGTGATGACTTTGTCGAGATGGACGACGAGATGGCGATGGAGGAGGAGATCTTCACGAAGTTGGAAGGGAGTACGGTACCGAAGAGAGTGGTCAAGATGATGAAGGAGATTTCGGAGGATGACGAGTTCATGGACGGCAAAGGAAACACTGTTCGAAGTTACATGCCTCTCAAAAGTAAGTCATTCATATTTTTATCGCAAGCTCCCCATGTCTTTACCTAACTAAAGTTATCTTTGTTTACCCTTTTCTCGAGTATACATGTATGTATTTCAAAATGAAGTTACGCTTGCAAAGCGAAATGAGCATAAAACTTCTTCTCAGTTTCCTTGTCTCTATCCTCTGCTGAAAAAATAATGTTTGTGCCATGCAGGTCAACAATAAACATGTTAGCGGTTTTTTTTTTCTGTTTTTTTTCTGTGGTATCAGAAAATGTACAGTGTGCCAACTCAAAGTAAGGGGTTGAAAAAAGGGAAACCCTCTGCACCGACATTTGCGCAAGTCATTTCAATAATTTAAATTCAGTTCAATAGATCATATATTATGTATACTGCACAGTTCACAGACTATATTGAACATCTTCACAATCGTCAAAATACAATATAAATTACAATACTATTTTTTTCCATTTAAGATAAATTGTAAACGCTTTTTTATTTGACTAACGGGAAAATAACGAGTCAATGTTTAAAGGCTGCATTACATGGCTGTTGTTATAGAAAATACATGTCAAATGGATTTATACTTCACTACTCTCTATGATAATTTTAAAAACAGGGTTTGTATTTTTTGTTTAAATGTATGGAATATTGAATTTAAAAGAACCAGACAAAAATCTCGGCTGAACATAATTTTAGTAACATTCCAAATGCAACCCCTAGAAGGATGGAGGAAAGAAAATATGAAAACATTCCTTTCATCATGAAATCTGGGTATATGTAACAAGCTAGCTAGCAACAACACAAGCCTCCACATTTTGAAAAACAAGAAGATCACTCATCGCTCGCTCTATGGGTGATAAAAATATGAGCAGAGTTGTAAGCTATAAGGTGTATTTTTATCGAAAAGCCACAAACAAAATCATAAAAAACGGTCTTTTGATAAACCTATAATTTCGGAGTTCATCATTCGAGATTCTGCTGGACTGAAAAGTTGTGGTTGTTGCGTGTTGTGTTAATATCAATACAATCGCTTTGGCCATTCTGATTTATATAGGCGTAAAAAACAATTCTTTACATGTGTAAAGACAGATAGGAATAATACGAATCTGTTGGCGGTATATGGACTAGTTTAGCTAAACGTGTAGAATTGGCCTAGACAACCAGGTACTTACTGGCTCTGTCCAAAAACAACTGCTCTGGTCCTAATGGTTCGATCTGTCGTGTATAGAATACTGACTAATTGTGGCACATTATCTTGAAGGCGTTAGTAACTATACTAATTCCTACAGATGATTGGCATATTATAATGGTATTTAAACATGTAGACCTACTGTCGTTGCAAGATTTTGATACAATTAGTCAATGTAGAAAACATAATTTTCTCATGTTCAGTATCATCATAGACTTTTACGAAAACGATTTTTTAAAAAAAAAACAGAAGAAGGAAAGAAACAAATACACCGCCTATTACTGATAGCCTAACTTTGGGAAACTAAAAGCTTACAAATCGACAACAGTTTGTTTCCTCCGATGTTTAATTAAATGGCCCCTTTCGGTTAACAAGTTTCTTGACCTACACAACATGTTAACACTGTATGCATTCATGTTACATGTATACTTCCAGTGTCATGACTGCGGTTTATTTCCGGCATTCCCGCTCTCAATTAGTAACGATTTTTTTCATAACAATCAAAAGCCTTGGATAAATCAATAGGATCATGCACAGTTCGGTGTCTGAATTATTATGAACGCCAACAGCGCATTGTCTTATATCAAGCAAGACGATGAGTAAAGAAACAATAAAATTGCCAATAAAGTTTCTCGTTCAAAGAAAGTACAACTGTTTCTTTGCACTACCAAACTCAATGTGATATAGTATACTAAAAGTATTTATAACTTCCTGCCGTTTTTTGCAATACTGAATTTTGAGTGTAACCCGGCAATTCCCCTTGAACTGCAGCTAGGCGGGACAGTTTACATTATAATATACAGTAATATATATATATTTCTATTTCAGCAACTGGCCTACTTAAAAATGATGTGGAAGAAGAGGGAGATTGAGAGAATGGGAAAGGGATGAATGAAAGAGTGTGATAAGTGAGAAAAGGAAGAATAGANAGAGAGAGAGAGAGAGAGAGAGAGAGAGAGAGAAGGGGAGAGAGAAAGAGGGGGAAGGGGAGTGGGTCACACATTCCACGAATATTCAGGAAATTATGTCCTTTATTCATACTCTGAAGAAAATAATGAGCTTATAATAATCATGTTACCTTTTATGTGACAGTAGTCTTGGCCTACTTCATTTTAATTTTCTATGGTGACTTGACTGATCGAAAATCATGTACTGTTGACCGACCGTAACTTTCTTTGCTTAATGAAATACATTTGAGGTTTGTTCGTGTTTTCTTTTTATTCACACCGAATGCTAGACCTCCGAGTCTCAATTTGTGCCTGTACTCAATTGGGATTTGCCACACAAATTATATACAATAAGTCACAAATTGGTAAGCAGAATAGTGGAACAACCCTTCTGCAACCCATGTCCCACTTCCCACCAATTTTGTCGAAGATAGTAAACAGGTTTTGTTAGTGCTCGTTACGAGAGGTTGACGCTCTACATGTTTCGGTTTGTAAATGTATAATTTGCCCTTGCTGGGTACTCTTCAAAAACCAAGACATTGTCTCGTCAAAACCACTGTAATTTCACGGCCATTTTTTGAAAAGGGGAATCGTTGACAGGGGCCAATTAGCTGCACAAACACCTTCATTATAGTAGAGCTAACAGCTGCGGCAACAGTGGTATCTTATTCGAGTTCCAGCTTACCGCTTTTACCCCCCTTCTTTCAAAAATTCAATATCCTTTGACCAGAAATAAGGAAATTCAAACATTTTCCGCCAGAGAATGTCAACAATCGCACTCTGGTCCATGTACATTTCGAGTTGATCTCGCTTTGTCGTTCGCCGTGTCTTCAAAATCACTTTCAATTAGGTTATTCCCTTATGAATATTATGACCTAATAATATTATCGACTATTCATGGCATTCTTGAAAGGGTTTGGGAAAGCAAATTATTTGCTTTTCAGGACTTTGGTGAAGGTGTTCTATTGCTTGTTGACACGTTAAATCTGTCAGTGGATGTAAATGTTAGCTTTGTTTCCCTTTACCTTTTGTACATTTGACTTGTAGATTGAACTTTTGGTTTATTTTTCGCACGTTTTGTACAATTCTTTTCATAATTCTATTAGTGCTTCGACGAAGACCTGCAACGTGTTGATAAGCTGTCATCACGCTGATTACATCTTCTATTACATCGTTATAGAATATTTATCTCATGCACATAAGAGGGATATAAAGATGAACAGTGTTGGACGAAGAGGTATTAATGCGAGTATAGCTGATGAAAGAGGAGAGGGACAGAGAGGGGGAGAAGGGAGAGTTAGAGAAAGAGAGAGCGTTATTAAGAGAAAGAGAGAGAAGGAGAGAGAGAGAATTCAAGGCGAACATTTAGAATAACTTTTTTTTCTAGCAATATAGTAGGCGATTTTGTTTATCAAAATACACATGCACTTGTTTGTTACTTTTTCAGTCAATTTAGTCATAAATGAATCGATCAAAGATTGCGTTTTGAAATCTAAGTGATTGATTACACTTGTTTCAATATACTTCCGATGAAATGATTAAAAAATTATTTGGTTGATCATTTGTTAACCTAAAGCTCCACCTCATGTTTGAACTAATTATGTTTATTTTACTTTAACTTGCCATCTCCCTTTTTTAAATAAAACAAATTAGAATTATATGTGGTTTATATGCGATACTACATTGTTGTATAATTGTCCAACACATTCTTCACGTATCTCTTTTACTCAGCGAAAATAGAAGTTATAATATTAATAATAGTTTATCTCCCTGATTGGAGAAGCTAACCCACTGCACGTACATGTAATTAATATAAAAATTGCGTCAATTCATTGCATCAAAAGTATTTATAAACATCAGTTAATATACCCGGAAATTTGACTCTACACCTCAGTGAAAATTAAAACGTAAAGTTAGACAGCCAGACCATGGCATATATGCAAGTATGAAGTCACGTGAATGAGAGATAGTAGAGAAACTTTCAACTCGTGGGATCGTAATGCTAAATATTGTGAGAAAGTGTCACGTTTTTTTCGGGGGTGCAATGCAATTTGGCTTCTGCGACTATTACTCGGCAGAAATTTTCAAACACAAACCGAATTTATATAACTTCAATCCTGGATCCACCACTCCACCTAGCTATAAACCTAACCCTAAACCTAAACCTAACCTAACATAAATGTTCAACCTAACCAATGACCCTATATTTTTTAGGCTATTAGGAAATAAAGCCTGGTGTAAGTATGAATGGAGGAAATGTCTGATCATAGTTGGATCTCTTCTTATCTCCATGGTTGGATGACAAGAAAATGGAGAAGGGATTGGGATGCAGAATGGGAAGGGGTAAAAGACAGAGCGGACGTACGAAAAAGGAGTGAAGGTGATGGGTTAGAGGGAAGGGGAGATGAATGGGAGGAGAAGATGCAACTCAGTAGATCATCTATTACAGGTTTATAATTATTAGATTCAACTCGATTAAATTCTGTTATCCTATTTTTTTTTTTATTTTACACTTTTGCAATAAAAATGATTCAAACCGTTCAGCTAATACATTACACAAGAACGTAGTTGTTTGCATTCTGTTCGGGTTAAAGAAAGAAATGACGCGCCGCTCCTATATACTTCCAAAAATCGCATATGGATACAATTTGGCCAAGACGCTACGCCCCCGAAAAAGCCGGATCTGGCCAAGTTTTGCTTCAGCGAAACCGGGTCTCACCCTCCCATTGCTCTAATATTCCAATTTCATCTCACATTCAAAGAAAACAAAAAGAATTCCAGATTGTGTCTCATTTTATGCCTCATCATGACTGGGTATTATCACCATCTAATACCGTCTTCTTGTCGAGTCGTCTTTCTATAATCCAACTATACTTCCGCGTGATATTAATGACGTCATCGTTGAGGGATCATTTAAGACAATGATCGTGAATCATGATCTTAAAACTTACACGATTTTGTAATTTAGAACATTGTTGGCCTCTATTTTTCCTTCCTGACCGTAATACTCGAGGTTGCATCATTTTGCTGAGTGATGGATTCATTCTAAGCTTTGGAATTTGAAGAGAAAAAAATGATGATGTTGGTACTCATGGTGATAAAAGGAACATCACAAATTATGATCGCAAGTTCGTATGTGTTGTTAGGCTATGTCGGCAAACTTGAAATTTGAGGACACTTTTAATATGGAACTCCTGTCGGCGATGGAATAAAAAAAGAAACGTTTTATGACAAACTTGAATATTCTTTTTTCTTCAATAGTGTTTTGTCCCCCTTGTCCATACCCCACACCCTTGTATCTCTCTCTCTCTCTCTCTCTCTCTCTCTCTCTCTTTTCCCTCCCCCATCCTTTCCCTCCCTCCCTTCCTCTTTATGACATAATGTATGTCTGTATTGGTGACCCCGGTCACTCCATAACAAACGTCGTGCTTTCAAGGTCAAGGAACTAATGCATTAAATGTAAGTTTCCTTTTATGTTTAAATTCTTTTGGTTATATAAGAAAGGAAATTAAATATATCTCGAGATCTTTTGTGGGTCATTAAAAAGTTCTGCTGATGCCCCAGACCAGGCAAAAACATGTAGTCGTAGACTTAGAAGGATTTACTAACTTAACAAAACAAAAATCGATTCGTTCTCTATTCCATTTTCCATTCCTTATTTATGCTGTTTTATCTTGAAAGGACAATTATTTACCCAATCTGCTCATTAACATGTAGAACAAAGACCATGATGACGAAGCCATTTGTCAGATAGCAAAGCTCTTGTAATTTCTTGAATATTGTGTGGTTTTGTTTTCGTGTGCTCATACTAAATTAAATCTAGTGTAAAGAAAACTGCGAATTCATTTATGATGATCAGGTTTTTTTTTTATAATCAAGTAAATCCTAATTGTATTAATTAATATTTTTGGTAACGCCTTGTCACGACGATAAATTGACAACCGCAAAACCTGTAAAGTTCGGGCATGGAAAAATGACATTAAATTTTCACCTGGGAACTTGTTAAGATGTCCTCTTGGTAATTAATGGTTTTCCGACATTATCTCCGTTCCGCTAGGAAACTGACGAGAGACAGGTACAGGCCTGAAGTATTAGTCTTTTTAGACTTTATTTTAGTCCTTTTCTTTAGGGCGAGGTAATTTAAACTAATTTAAGTATAAGAACTCTAAAGAAAGGATACGACTTTGGTAGGGCAATTGACAATCCAATATTTCGATATATTTATGTATCATACACTTAAAAAAATATCATTAAAAAAATATTATTACACACACTTTTTGGTCAGCCAGATATTTTGCTATGATTATAATTTAATAAGCACGTACAAGATCATGAAGATTTGCAATACAATGAGTTTAGCACTTCTGCTTTTCCCCCTTTAAATCAGTGAAAGAAGACTTTGTAAAAGGCAGTAGATATAGAATCATATTCCGCCTTTCATTACATTTCCTTGTTCTTTGTAATTATTTAAGATTTTTGCTAATAGTTTGTTTATATATTCATTTTGCATTAATTTAAACTATGAACAGGGAAATCAGCGTTGGTAGACGTTAGAACACGGTACCGTGCTGAAATTATTTCAGTTGAGATATAAAGAAAATGACACAGAAGCTGCGAACTATAAATACAAATCACAGTATCCTTTCCCAAATATATCCCGGATTTAAGGCTGTAATACGTATCAAAACTGATGACCTAAAAATTAAATAACTTACTGAATATTAATATCAAGACTTGAAACTTCAAAAATCAATAACCTTCTAATGAATATCGATATTAATTAAGGCTTGAAACTTAAAAACTCAATAACTTACTATAAATCAATATTAATATAAAGACGTGAAACTCAAAACCCCTAACTGAGCGCAAAGGCTTGCGATGTGCTGTTTCGGTGATGATTACTCTTCTCAAATCAGATATTCAAACAGTTTGATGTTTTCTATTAAAAGCGATATTGCTAATTTGAAGATGGGAATTGTAAACGCGACCTGTCGATCGTCTGCTCGAGGAACAAGGTGTGTCGTCCAATCAGTGAATGAGGTCAACTCCATCAAGAAAAAGGAAACTTCGAGTTGTCATGGGGAAGGAATCTATCTGTCTTCGGATACTTCAGATTTTCCGTTTTATCCTTCATCCATACACCGAGATAAGACAGGTTCACAGTCCCTTCATAGTTTAAATGGTAAAAGTATGATGTAGAATGGACAGATATGCCGAGGTGGCATAACAAGTTCTGTGACGTTTTGTGGGTCATGACCTGCTACGAGAGGCCAATGACCTGGGCTGACGTTAATATTCAGATTTCTATATTTCGTAGTTTAATATAAAGGCTATGAGGCTAGTTTATGAAATTGGAAATAAGATTGAAACTTGAAACTCGCAACCCTGAAATTGAAGAAGTTAAAACATAATGCATTCATAATGAAGAAAAGTCTAGAATTCAAAGAGTATGGTCAATTTTTAGTCAATGTTCTTTTGAGAAAAGAAAACATTATGGTTTAGCTGACTGTATAGCTGTATGCTGCGAAAAGGCGCTTAATAGATATATAGCGCTTGATACATACATTATGTCTCTAAGCGCTTTACATACTATTAACCCGGTCATGAGATTCAATACATTATATAAAAACTATATATTGGACCTACTCTATCTGCTATTAATCGCCATAACCCCAAATAACTCTGTGGAACCCACACATTAATTGGTACTATTAAAGAGAATAATCCATTTTCCTTCGCCTTAAAGGTA
>BEXV01000560.1:52114-69870 GCA_003118195.1 Hemicentrotus pulcherrimus | reverse complement strand
GGGGGGGGGGGGGGGGCTCTGATATCGACCGGGCGCGTCGAGTTGGGTGAGGGCATGCAAGGGGTACAATCATCTTATTTTGTTTTAATTTTTTTTTAAATTGCAGCCCCTGCTCAATTATTTATCTTTCTTTTCTTTCCCCCTCTTTTTGTTTGCCAATCGACAGAGGGGGGGGGGGCACATTCCCTACTACCCTCGACGCTACGCCACTGACAGAGATGAAGTTCCACCTTTAGTGATGGGTGACATACCTCTTTATTTACCTCAAATAACGGAAACCTTGTATGGCTTCAGTTTCTAGACGTCGGAAGTAGGAGAATAAAACAATTTATTTAATGTAATTCGACATCGATCACTTGGAAACATTTGTAATGGGACGGGACATGTGATGCCCTCGGAGGGAGATATAGAAACTGATGCTAATAAAAGCTGTCCATTATCCAATTTATTCGCCGATATACTTCACACGAAAAACCTCAGCTCAACCGTGTATTTCAAAGAAAAATAAAGCTTTTCAAAATTATTCTTTCCTCATTCATTGTAATATTACATTTCTTTCATAAGGCTAATATGATATTGTATTATTTAAAATTTGAAGGAATACAAGAGATGGGTTTCTGCATAATGCATGACCAATTAATTCACTGGGTTAATCCTATTGTTAATTTGCGCCTTTTGTTTTTGTTGATTGGCAAACTAGCGAGTGCCCAATAGACTAATATGGCACATAAAAGGTTAATAATGTTTTGGAACTTAGCCTTCAATTAAAAAAAATACTAGCAAAATATACCCATTATACTGAAAACGTCAATATTTCACAATAAAACATAAACATTTGCATTGAAAAAATAATATATATTGGAGTCAGTGAAAGATAAATGTACGATGTGGATGTCATATAAGGTAGGAGATGGCTAGAAGCGGTATTATACAATGTTTTGAAAATAAATCATACATATTATTTGAACATTTGTTAGAAAACGATACATTATACAACATCATCGATGTAATCTAAACGATTTAAAGAAGTGATTCGTATGATTGAATATTGAAGGAGCCAAACTGAATTTATGTTTTTAATCCCGAGGAGAAAACATATGTTAAATTCGCTTTATTAACAACAGCTGTTACATATACCTAAACCAGAAGATCCATTTCTTTGTCGTATTTGTGGCCTTGTGGGCATTCATGGCAGTCACGTGACCAAAAATTAAGTCTAAGTTTCATCCCCATCTACCTGGCTATCATAATACCGCCATCAAGACTCATATATTATGACCATAGAGTAATTGAAGAGGACAGGAATATATGCGTCTAGGAAGTCTTCCTTGATCGAATTCGGAAATTGGTTTTATGGGGCAGTATAAAAGCTTCTTGGGAACTGTTAAGGATTCTGTCAAATTCATCTAATATTCCTTCTTAAGTTTGCCTTGTCTTTGGAACGTCACGAAAACAGCCCAAATTTGATATTTTTGTGGATGGTACTTTTGTTCGAATTTGGGGGAAATGGGCTATTATCTGAGAAGAATATAATAGGAAAGTCATGCGATGTATAGATGAAAAGGGAAATGATAGGAAAAGGGGAATGAGAGGAGGGGATTTGGCAAAAAATCATTTCCAAATATAATATTCGTAAGGAGAAAAGTATGATGACTACAAGAAGTGTTTATATCATGTCCAAATGTTTTTTTCTGACGATTTTAAATGTAACCTTTTAATAATTATTGTATTTAGATGGAAAACTCTGTAAAGAAGGAAGACATACGGAATATATAGGTCCAGGTCAAACCGAAATAGTCAGATTTTATATTATTTATATTGCTGATAATAATCAAAGGGAATGGACGTGTGAAGCAAATCGGAAATCCAATTTGTTGCAAATTTGAAATGTTTTTCAATACCACAGATTCTTTATTATCAATATCATTATTGTCTAATATCAACGATTCTTGAATACAATAGATTCCTTAAATTACAGAGTCGTTTATTTTGCCTCATCCTTAATCTCAAATTGACAGAAGTATTAAAGATAAAATCGCAATCAATGGTGTTTATACGTGGGAATTATATCAGCACTAAATGTTTGTACTAAGCTTTAATTCAGGTGCCAAATAATGAAATCACGCGCACTTTACTTTCTTAATGTTCGGCAATTTATGTATAATATTTACTCATAATATCATATACTGACCTATTTGATTTTAATCTGATTACAAATGGCAGAGAAAATATTGTACTTTTTGTGGGAAAAAACATCATTAAAGAGATTTCATCGATTTTTCGCTGAACGAAATTATCAGAATAATAAAATGTATACAACTATCCGGATGTCTTACCCCCGAGGGATGTATCCAAGAAGAAGATTTGACTTATCGCGTCCTTCGAATCTTAATGGGGGTTTTCTTTTCCTCATCACTTCCAAAATTAATCTGGAAGTGCAAAGTGACAGTTGTATTCCCTAAAATGATAGGGGTTAGATATCAATCAGTATCAGTTTTTATGTCACCAACAATAGGATAAACCCAGATGATTGAAGATTAGTATCAGCTATAACCTTGAATTTTGTGAATGAATTTGAAGGCACACCTGGCGAATCAAAAGAATATCATCATCTTTTTATTTATTCTTTTTTTAAAGATATGTTTTGTTGTTGAATGGATGGATAGTGACTCAATATTCTGTTATTCATGGAGATAGGATGGCGCTTAATCATCGGGAATACTTGTGGCTGATAGCGCGGAGGCGTTGATAAAGATTTATCCCATTTTGATTTCATTTCATTTAATAAAGGACATTTAGTCAGGTGTGGATTCGAAAGGGGTCATTTGGGTGGTCTCCCATTTTTTGTCCTTGATTTTGAGATTATCGCTATTTGAAACTCATCATAAAGCTGTTTTTTGTTTATTAACATGCTTGTTGTCATTACGATTCAATGAACTTTTAAAGTAAAACTGAATTTCAAATTTTGGTGACCACAGTAATGTATTGTAGGAATACAGAATTAACAGTCATAATATTTACCTACATAAAGCAATCAATCATGCTATCACACAGACAAGCATAAGCAATCAATCAATCAATCTACCCCGCTTCTTATGCCTTCGTTATACATAGACAAATTACCAGTCCCATATTTTATCTACGAATAACTAGATGATTTTTTTTCAGTCGATTTCAAATGTTTAACTATTAGATCATCACTAATCATTCATTGTGTTGATAATCAATATATGTATTCATTTCGGTTTTTTTCTTCACCAGTTAACCAGGCATTCGATAACCCACACAATCAATCAGTCAATCAATCACTCAATCAATCATCCTTTTAGAACAGCCATTACGGAAACCTTATCCCCTTATGTAATTAAAGAATAATCTTTACTTCATATGTTTCTGTAGAATCTGAGGACTTTAAATCTTCAATTTTTAATCCTACGAGCGGAAATTATAAATGAAAAATAAGAAATATCCCCGGCCATCCCACAATGCATTGTGATACTCACATATGCATCATAGTCGCTTTACACGCTGTTACATATTAGTTACTTATTAGGTGTCCTATATGTGACTATATAAGTACTAATTCAGAAATCCTCTTCTTGTCTTCTTTTGAAACTCCCAAAGTGATTTGTAAATCAGAATTAGTTTTCTTATTCTCTCAATGGGCTCCAGTCCGGGGGACATTTGGTTTTGTATACCTCTCATCGCAATCGCATTTAAAATCATGAGCGCCATTTTTTAGATAACGCCATATACGCTTACAAAATGATATCTGATGGAGAAAAGATGTTGGTGGCGGTGATGAAACGTATCTTTTTGGGGCCATCTTTCGCTGGAGGTTCCCTAGATGCGAATGGACTATTCCTTTTGATGAATCTTGCCTGATGGTTAAAATGTAATAGAGAGGCGTTTGGTTCTATTTTCTTTAAGAGCAAATTATTGTGACAGTTTCACAATGCGTAAAAAGTAACAATTCATGCATGGACGATTGCAATTCATGATATCGATCTCCGACCTCTGCATAGAGTTCATCTGCTGTCTGAGCAATACTTCGAGATCTTTTTCCAATAATCCATCTCGAAACACATAAGCGGAAAAGTGGGTCTAAAAAGTAAGACAAGGAAAGTTTCAACTCTTTACTCATTGAAAAGAAAGAAACAAAAATGAAATACATTCCCATTGACAATCGCTTGAGGTGTAGAATTTGATATATATGATTTGCGGTCATGAGTCAGTGTTACACTAAAAGAGGAACATAATAATTTGATTATGATGGGGATGTATATGTGTTGATACAGAACCACACTTTCGATTTACAGCTATTCTTCTAAAAGTGATACATTTCTGCACTTTGTTCTGTACATTAACACCCCACACGTGCATATTTACGCTAATACACACTTCAATTTAATACAAACGATGGAAATTAAAAGTTCAATTTAGAACTATTATTCAAAGTGTGACACCTTTCAGCTCTCAGTTCGGTATTACCCCCACAATTCTTCGTATGATTACGACGGAGAATCATAGTTTTCAATTGAGAACCGAGAGTGACACTTTTTCTTTGTGTTCAATACTAACTTCTCAACGCCCTTATTATATATCATTATTACAACAAAAACAATCATTAAAGACCTGACAATATTTCCCACTGCGGCGCTTTTGTTCATATTCCAACGACAACGTGATGTATATATAATTACAGTGAATATATAAGTATAGAATATATCCTATATGACCTTAGGATATGTATTGTTTGCCATCTTCTTCAATTCATCGCTTTATCTTCCAACACTCATGCACTGCCATTATTACCAAGAATTTTGAAGAACTGAAAATTGTTCCAACTGCGGCCCGCTTTTGTTCTCATATCAACGACAACGTGATGTCACAGTGAATATAATTATAGAATATATTATATATGATCTTATGATATGTTTGCCATCCTCTTCAATTCATCGTTTTATCTTTCCAATTTTCAGTCTGTTTTATGATTTCCTCGTGGGTGAAACAGTCACTCCCCTCCGATGAAAAGGGTTCATTTTGGGGCTGAATAGAAATCTAGGTTTTCCCATTCAGATCGAGCTTTCACGACAAGGTCGGGGTTTTTAATCGAAGTGAACGGGGTAAACTCAAAAGTACAAAATGGCGGCATGTGATTGGATTTTCTTTGAGGTCTTTGTTGTAATGACATTCCGTGTCTAATGATGGAGGATCAAAAAGAATTAGTATGATCATGGACTTGGATTATTGTCAATTTATTGAGCAGTCTCGTCTCAGCAATTGCTTTGTAGCGGTGGACCCTAATTGTTGTGGCTTTACGATAGGACTGTGTTGATAAGTTATGATTCAGAATGTAATTGTCATCGTAAATTGTGCATCGAAATTTGGTCTTCAAGCGGTTCGTGGCCAGGGGTACCTAGGTCGACTAATTCTATTTTATCTGCATACATATTTTTCATTTACATACATGTATCCTAGACGTGGTACAGTGACCATAATTCTTTGTCACTCTGTTTAACCCATTAACTACTCAACTCTCATACTCCCCATATGTTTAAAACAGAAACCACCCTGTTACTGTAGGCAGTGGGTATTTTCTTCGTCAATTTCTCCCTTCGTCCAGTTATGCTCACGTACGCTTAGGTCAGTTAGCTAGTATGGGATTATTGAAGAAATATCGGCAAAGGGCTGCCATTACTTTCGGACATGCAACCTGAGGCAATCTCAATGGTCATATGCCACCTTTTTTAAATGCGAACATTATAATGACATATTACGTAATTTGAACATGATTTTTATGGAACATACAATTAGGGTATACTGAAATTACTCTTAAGTTTATTTTTCGAAAGTATTACCGATAGTATTTAGTGTCTCTGTCACAATAGGCCTGTTCGAATGTATGAGGTGAAATGTTTGGTAGCAAATTGGCCCAGCCTAATAATCATAATACTGTGTGTAAACGTCAAAATGGGACAGGGCCAAGGTACTTGTGCATGACTAGAGGCTTATATTATGAATTAACACAAACAAACCAAACATTACAAATATTTCAGAGTCCCGATGATAGTTCTATAATGTTTTTTTCCTCGTATGTGTTATGAGAATGTTTTTTTATGAGATTGTTTCAACGTTAACAACTTAATTATCCTTCGAATCTTGATTTTTGATCCAAGATAAATTACACTTTCGCCCGAAATAGTTACAATTCGCGAGCTATTGCCCAAATTAGGATTGTTGGAGAAATAGATTTGCTTTTATTGTGAATAATTATATCGTGGATGAATACATAATAAAAGTAGCATGCAAGAGGTCTAACATTCACAAAAGCTTGCAAAATCTTTTAAAATAATACTCAAAATCCAAGATTTTTTTTATTTGTCGATTACGCACGGATATTAGGCTTCGTAAAACAAGTCAATTAATCAATTATTAGACATATCGCGGGTCGCATCATTAAGAAATGATAAAATATACCACATTAAAAAGACACTTCTTGAATATTATTGAAAAGACCTCATAACCGTCACAAGTGAATGGCTTTCATTCCCCTCAAATATCAGTTATGAAAACATGTTTTTGCATTCGATCAGATTTGACTGTGTCAGGTCTAATCTGTACATTTCGGCAGTGATTCATTTTGCCTTCACCATTTATGTTAATTTTGTTCAAGACTTGTTCCTTCATGTCATAATTCGATAAACTTGGTTGAATTACCAATTCTTACCATGCCATCCAGACATAACAGCACAATAGCGATAATGAGCCTCCGTTGAAATTTCGCACCATTATTCACTTATTTCGCTTCCTAAAAAGCGCTTTTAGATTCGAATGTGATTGCCAATGTTTGTTTTGATATACTGATTGCCTTATTCGTAATTTCAACATATCAGTTGCATTTTAAAACACGTGAATAACAATCATACAAACACTAACATTATGATAACGTGAGGCGTTGCAACGAGGACGGGGGGTACTGCCCCCTGATCATTTGACGATAACGAAATAGAAAAATAATAAAAAGGTAGAAAGTGGAGGGGGAGCCCNCCCCCCCCCCCCCCCGCACACATACGTTGATAGTGCCCTCTCAATGTCTCAACCCGACAACGCTACCCCCATTGATAATTTGCATAGGACTATTGCACTTCAACATGTTTTACAAACAAAATATATGAAGAATTTCTGTGAAATCTATGACTTAAGAGTTATTTCTATAACACGATAGTTACTACTTCAAAAAGTAAAAACCCTGTTAAGGTTAAATGAGACTGATCAAACGTTGAGTTATATGCCTATCGAATGGAGATACTACCAGGCAATATTATATCTTGCGTGCCTGAAATGATAACTAAAACATACCATAGACTTTTTATAGAACCATAACATACGTGTCGTTATTGGAACTATATAATAGGTCCAAGAGACTTGATACATTTGTTTTTCTATTATTGTGTCTATTTGAACCGCGTCGGCGAGTGAACAAACAGCCGGAACCGTTTCATCTTATTCAATGTGAGTCAATCATTTCTTCGCTATTTAGGAAACATCCTTGTAACGAGATGAAGCAATGTTTTGAGAAGGTTCGTTTTTTCTCGCGATGATTGTTATTACGAATAAAAATTTTGTCACTCCTGAGTCAGTGTCGATGAGTTCCCTTGCGGTCGTCTGACTCGTAAACAGGCTCATATTATTGAAATAAGATGTGTTTTTATTGTAATTTCTTCTTAAAGGTAACCCACTCTGTCAATGAAAGACAAGTATTTCGTGGAAAGAAGGTCCTCGTTTAATTTGCGTGACCAAATCCTTTGGGACGGTTTTCATGAAGTTATTAAAACCTGCAATGTACATTATTTTGCTACAAAATATATAGTATACTGGGTAAAAAAAAATCTAAATTCCTAATGGTAAACATCCCCGAATTTGGACCTCTATCGGAAAATAGAATCATGTAGTTAATGGCTCTGAACCGAACTATCCATCCGTAATATTTTTAAATAGTTAATCTCTTTTAATGTCTATATATAAGTAAATATATATTAAGTAATTAGGTCTATGTTTGTGTTTTTTGTTCAGAAAGTTGAACCAAACCAAACTAACTTCCACTTTTCGCAATTAGTAAGATTCAACCATTTATTTCAAGGGAAGGGGAGGGGAGGGGGCGAGCCCTATTTCCTATGAATTCTTCACTTTTTATAACGTTTGAATAACGGTATGATATATAAATAGTGGTATTAAACGATATTCAATTACAATGAAGTTAACAAATAAGAATATTTCAAAGAAATAATGAAGAATTGCTGAAACTGCTCATGTAAACAAGAGTGACTTTGAAGTGGGTCGCACTTTTGTACTTTGCCTTGCCTTCATTGGCCCCTCTCCATCACGTGATACTCACCCGATGTCCTCAGAGCCCTACACACACGTCCCCTCATTGATGCTAACCCATCGATCACATCCTCCTTAACACGTCACTCATCTATCATATCAGCATCACCATTTCTTACTTGGACTAAGTAACGCGAGAATGGGGGCGAGATTAGTCAATTTGGGCAGGGATTAGACCCCGACAAGAGAAGGGTTTACATAGTTCGATGAGCTCCGGTCGAGGCCGTGGGTAGCAAAAATGGGGCGAGAATTGGCGAGATTTGTGAAGATGATATCGAGAAAGGGGTAGGCAAGGAGAAGCGGAAAGACGCTTTTGAGAAGAAAAGTTAGGGGAAAAATACATTTTGGATGACGGTGCAAGTGTTATTCTGAACTAGGAATGACGGAAAAGAGAAAGATATGTAGTGTAGACGAAACATGTAGTACGACGACGACGACGACGATGATGATGATGATGATGATAATGATGAATGAATGATGACTGAAATATAATGAACACGATTGTAGCTATGTTCGGAAAACCAACTTAAAGCAATTTCAATGGTCATGTACATGTACGTCACCCTTTGAAATGTGCAAACATTACGGATAACGTAATCAGAATTTGATTTCAATGGGATGTACAATTATCGAGATTGCCCTTGAGATTACTCTTTCGACAATATTTACAATTGTGTTAAAACTTTAAATAAATAAACGGGGGAAAATATGATTTAAAAATACATTGGGAAATGGAACAATAAGGATTACCAAAAAGAAAAACGTAAAGATTGTGTCTAGACCAAAAAGCGAATCTAAAATAGTTATGTAAACGGAAACGCAAATAGATATGCGAGGTTTAGAGATTTAGACGAAAAGAATGACATCATCATTTTGACGGATAATCTTTAAAAGAAAAGAATTAGACCGTCGTTATGATCTATCAGTAATAGAAGCTAATAATGCTTACCTAGAATTACAACACATCTAGCATCAGGACACTACTCCACATACTTCTCTTCAACCTTCCTCACGTAGGATTATTTCTTTTAGATGGTAATCCGGGCTCTTACTAGACGATGTATTTAATCCCTAAGATGTACTTTCTCGATGAGTGATGACAATATCTTAGGTTCGATGACATCTCCCCCTGCTGTATCTTCCGAAGATGCTACCGACAAACTTTTGTTTTAAAGAGAAGGTTGAGTTCTGTTACAGGTGACAATATAATGTGTGAGCGTTCTCATGTTTCTTCTTATTTTTTAATGTCAGTTTGGAAGCATATCATCGTAGCTCTTCCCCCTGAAATAGGATTGCTCTTGAATGTTCTTAAAATGTAATTATGACGAGAAACGTTTCGACCACTGTGTAGTCCCATATATGTGTTAGTGCATGTACTTTCAACAAAGCGAAGACCATTTCTTTTTATTTTGATAATTCCAGAAGCTCACAGTACATTTACCACTTAAGAAACCAATCCCAGTTGCTTCCAAACAGTTTCTATCACAATATAATCGCATGACCAGTAGGTACTCCATCTTATCTACGAGGTAGATACACTGAAGCACATACGTTTTGACTTAAGATTTATAACTAAAATTCGACGTATTATTATGAATACCAGCCTAAAATAGTTTGTTTTTGAATTATCCGTAAGAAATTGTTAGAGTATGACCATCAAACTAAATTGTTTCATAGTTACAGCTAGATCAATCAATTTACTTGTAAATTTAGTCAAATCATATTAAAGTATAGTTGTATGAAATATTTAGATTGTGCATCCACTCAGCTGGGTTATTTTGGTCCATTTTTCAGCTGACATAAGTGGAGTAATTCAAGTTACCATAAACACTTGTCATTATTGTTTCAGATAGAGAGTTCGATATTTGTACATAATGGATTATCACTACGAACTACAGCTGCTATATACTCTAAGATCACGCACGCGATTTTGAAACTATTGCTTTTATTATTAATATATAAGTTAGAAAAGGAAGTTATTTACTTTTCATACCAGTAGGCCTGTATGATTATTTTGAATCTGATATTTTTCATCACGAGCCTTCTTAAGCATCTTAGGTGTCTGGAAAAAGTCGCGTAACTTCCTTTAAGTATAAGCATAGGTATTTGGTTGTACACCAACATACATCACGCGGGCTTCATTCACTTCTGCCGAATTGATTTAAGAACTTCATTCATACTTTGACGATCGAATGCAAAGTTATTGTGACGTCACCTAGGTGACCACCAAACAGACGCCAATGAAAATAGTTACCTGGCGAAGGTGTAAAAACTGTTTATTCAACTCCAACTCACCCTCGTCCATATCAAAATAAGCAACTCCACCGTTCCAACTCGCCCCCACCCTCGAAATGCTAAATCAACAACATGAAGTCGATATCATATGGTAATAAAACAACAACGAGAAGTAGCAACAACAACAGAATTATGAAAATATGTTGGATGTCTTCGCATGTTGGTCTACAATTTCGAGCCGAGTCACTGAGTTTGTAGGCCAGGGGATTACCAGACCGTCTCTTACCGCTGGGAAGCTATGTGCAGGGGCGGGAAACTTGGATCGAATTGCACGACTTTGAAAAGTGAAGCAACTACATGAAATATATAATTCAGAGAAAATATATGAATGACACAGCACGATGACGCTTTTTGACATGAGAGAAAAAAAGGGGGGAAATAACTTCAAATTTGGATTATCCCAATCAAAGAAATCAGATACTTTTATGACATGAGGACGCACCGTGGTAATATTGAATACAAAATCTTCTTTATCTTTCTTTCTTTCTTTGTTTTTACTTTTCGTTTTTGAGTAATCCACACAAATACAAGCTCTGCTTTTCAGCGGATTTCTCACTTTCCGCTAAAATTATACTTAATTTAAGATAATGTTATATCTATATCTTGTATCCTAAAATGATGTGATCACTTATCGTCATTTAATATTGTATGAAATAAATACAAATAAGTTTTCCCTTCCCATGTTTATTGCAAATGTCATTATATATTGATTTAATTGTATTTAAGCTTTTGTCATGTGTTAATAAAGTTATGGAAATAAAAAAAATTGAATTGAATTAAATTTGATAATTCTGAACGGTTTTGTCAAACTGATTCATAGTTATGCATTCCTTAGACAGATTTTTCAAATGGTTGTAGACGTGTAGTAACAATTCGTTATGAGCTTGCTTAGAACAGCAATTGCATTAGGATAATATTGTATCAGATGGATGGTATTGATGGTAAGAAATGATTGTGGAATGTATTTTGGGGGTTTGAAATAATTGTAGATTGAAGTGTGTAACCTGTTCATGCTTGTTAAAAATAACCATAAACAAACAATCGATTTATAAATCAAGAATTCTTTACGTTACTAATTTAATTGAAATTGACAATTAAAGATACAAATAAACAAAAACAATAGTAACCATACTTAGCAGCTGTTTAACAATGCTGCATGCACCTAAAACAGCGTGCCCTTCCAAAATCGGACCACCAGTTTTATCCTACATGAAAAGCATTTACTCAGACTCTCACTATAATGGTATCGTACCGCTCACCTTTGCTTATCTTTCACATCTCTATACCTGTAAACACATTCGTTTTTTTTTTCGATATCTACCGACGCAGAAAAGAAAATTGTGACAGATATAGAAAGCCCTCGAGAGTGGCACACAGGTACTTAAAACACCCCACGCCCTATAACATCATCCAATTTATCGGAGCAAAAACTTAATCTTTTCTCTTAGGAAAACAAAAAAAGGGACAAGCACAATAACAACACCGCGTTTCATACTAGGACATCTCTCGCCAAATTGCATTTTACTTTCATTGACCTCTAGAAGCGCACCATGCGAAACTTGTCTATTAAGCAGTCGAGGGAGAAAAGTCATCTTGTTTTACCCAAATTGCGTCATTTCGTTATTCTGATGGGGGAGGGAGCGAGCAGCCAGATGGCGCACGTTTACTTAGTGAAACTCGTCCGCATTTTCTAAAGTGATATCTTTTATTGGTTAATGCGATCAATATGATCAGGAAAAGAACATAAATGGATTTCGCATTGGCATTCAAGAGTGGAGCGAATACGCTCGGTGCATCTAAGTCGCTGCCTACCGATCCCCACTCGCTGCGTATTATAGGTATAGGCGAAACACGAAACATAGCAAGCAAGGGGTTAACGTGCGTAAGTTGTACGTGGAACATTTGTATTGACCTTTGCGAAAACATTGTCAAGGATAAACGCCCTCTAAAAAAATTAAAGAAAACAATTGAGAGACATTAAGGGACATTGAAGCTGTAGCTACCTGGATAGATATCGGGGTCGTTCAACTTTTTTTGAAGAAATGTGAGAGAGAAAACACTTCCGCAGGAGACATTGGTGTAACCATACACACCGAGAAATAAGGGTGCAATTGGGGTGCAGATTTGCATCCATCACCTACGTGTATTTGGCAGAGGGTGCTGCTATTGTAGAAGCATGACACCCGGTAATGTGTACAGGGGGCATGGGGCACGTTCATCCTTAATCGAATGGCGAATATCAAATAAAGAGATGGTGGCGAGGGGCGGGGTTGGCGAAGTAACGAGCGAGAAGATGATGCGACCCTCCCACCAACACTAACACATGAGCCGCCCCTTGNCGAATACATTTTGTACCCCCGTTGAAAATCGCATGGGCTACATGAGTTTACATCATCTTCATATCTCTCTAGCTGTCTCGACACTATAACCCCTCTCTCTCCTATATCTGTATATCCAGTACATAATATAAATGACTGTAATGACACAGGAAAAATAGAACCACAATGAGATCGAATATAGAATTAGAATATGGCCCAATCAAATCTTCCAGGGAGGCCAAACCATATTCTTTTTCTCGTATTGGGCTGATTGTTCGTACGTTTAAAGGTCGCATGCATTCAAATCAGAAAATGTAATTAGGTCAGTATTACACAATAAATGGTCTATTTTGATACACTATCAATTACCTGGCATACATCTCGTGCTCTGAAATGGTGCTGGCTATATTATTTCCGTTTGCCCATGAAATTAACTCATAGTCATAAGACGGGCTATTTTTAAAAAATCTGTCAACACTTAAATGTCATTCACCAAAAAATGTAATTAAATTGTAATAATATACTTAAGGAATCGATGAGATCAGTTTTTCCAATTTATATCATCAATAATGGTCTGTTTTCTCTCAAACTTTCAGATTATCTATAATTATACATCTAGCATGGAAGTCACCCCATTTCTTCCATCTGAACAATGTTACCAAGTCCCTAAGGTGAGGTTTGGAATCAGGGTAGCATCTGGTGTAAATAAACTTGTTATAAATGAATGAAAGGTTTACCTTTAATGGTCTAATGGGACAATGTATATTGTGTAAGAGGCTTATAGTCTCAACAATAAATTCCCTTGTAAATATTGCTAGTCATGCAACGAATTCGAATTTCCTGTCAGAATGTATATAGCGGACTGACTTACCTCAATATTTGGGGAAATTGTTGTGGATTATGTTGGAATCTTCCATCTGGTACACTGTGAAAAGGTTGGGCAATATTTTTCAACACTTTGCCCAACGTTGTGCCAAAGTCAACCCAACCATCTATTGGGAAATATTTTGCCCAGTTGTATTGGTAAACGTAATTACCCTACTCCACACGTGCATAATTGTTTCGTATTTTGACCAAAATTTGGGCAAAGATATGACCCTTCAACTGCCCGACTACGGTAGCCCACTTTTTGGGAAAATCTTGACCAGCTGTTGGGCAAAATACGAAACTATTGCCCAATAGATGATTGGGTTGACTATTGGCACAACATTGGGCAAAGTGTTGAAAAATATTGCCCAACTTTTTCACAGTGTACTGTACGTCATGGATAAACCAGACCCAAGTTTACCTCATTGTGTTATTTTACTTTATCGGGTGTCCTTTTATCAGAATAACTTGGGTACGATGCTTGGTTCGAAAAATTGTAACAAAAAGATGAATGATGGATTCTTTTTTTCTATTTGAAGAACGCATACTTTTCGAGGGCACGTTTACGATCTCAGACTTTGATTAAATACCAGGTCTCTTTTGTACGGGATCTATTCAGTATAATGAATGCTTGTACACTGCAATACCTTGAACCTAAAGTGGGATGGACAAGTTTGCAATTGGATTGTAATAATGAAGGGTTAAAACTGTGTTATTGAGTGGTTTAATATGCTGATACACGCATATTGCCAACATGTGATCAATATTATAGGTTTTGCGCCACAATTTTTTCACAGTCAATAAGATAGCCACTTTAATTAACAAAGAAAATGTTTAGTTGAACAAAATGTTGTTTGTATTTATTTATTATTTATACTTTGTATTTTTGTTGTTGGTAAATGGAAATACTTTGAACTTAAACTTTGAACTTGAAAGATTCGGTGTCATCGGTTCGTCAAAGTTCGCCTTCAGATTAGGCAGTGGGGTACTTAAAGGTAAAGACCAGTTTTGGAAACGCCCCCCCCCCCTCAAACAATGAAATGGAAGCTCTTATTACCAATCATGTGAAAGAATATGTTTTGACTAAATACGTGATGATACACATTTTGCCGGTAACCGCCTACCAATAGATATATTTGGTAAATTATTGTATCTATCTAGGCTGGATAGATATTAGGTAGTCCCATATACAGTACACTTTTTTGTGTACAATGATTGTAACTTTACCAAGACTGGGCCAAATTTTTTATCATTTTGATGATTCCAGAACCTTGCAGTACGCTACAATACTTATATACTAGTTGATCAACCTTTTCTGATCGAATCCACAACGTTTCTTTCACAATGCAATCGCATGATTAGAACTGATTTAAAGTGGTGTTTTTACTAATGGGGGTGCTCGAGATCCCGGGCCGAATCTTTCTTGAAAAAGTCTTACGTTAATACTTTCTCCAACATCCAAATTTCAATTCTACCTTAACTTTCTCTGCTCTCTTTATAAATATGTTCAGTCTTCAACATTGAAAAACTATGTATGCGCTCACATTCAAAAGAATTATGAAACGTTGCATACTGCTAGTAGAGCACAGATATATTCATTTTTCATGTAGTTTACATTGCTCGTAAATTTCATCATGTTAATTTTCAGTTGAGGAGGAAATACTTCTCATATTCTGGCGCAGTTAGTAATTTCTTTGATTTTTGTTCTACCACTGAAATAAAAATGAGTTCTATTATGATCACAAATCAATGAATATTTAAATGAAGGAATTGTATTCATCATACTGTCCAGTGGCGTACGCATGATTTTTTTCAGGGGGGGGGGGTTAAAATAAAAAGGGGGTGTTTTCCAAAAAAAACACACTGAAAAACATACACATAAAAAAACTCGAGGGGGGGGGGGTTAACCACAAAACCACCCCCTGCGTACGCGCCTGATACTGTAGCATGTATTTCTATCATGCTGAACACTGGGTTTTGCTTTCAACTTTATATTATTTAGTTTGGGAGCTGGCAAATTCGAATTGGAATTTTGAGCATTATGTTTTACCATGGACCTATTACGAAGTAGGTCCATGGTTTTACAAACTTGTTTGATATACGGGAAACCAAAAACCAATCCTCTCCAATTAGCCCAGTTTAGGCCTGTCCTCTCCCTGTTTCTCATCGAGTCGCTCTCGTTCACTCACCCACGACCATGGGGTCTGCGAGAGGAAGCGTTCCTCATCGCACCGAGAAAACCTCGGCTCACAAAGCCACGGCCATGAATGTCGAATCCATTTGCACCATCTCCGCAAACTCCATAAAATTGTAGCTACACTTTCCTCTTTGATAAGTGGCATATGCTACTTTGAATCTTCGTTGATCAAGCATATTTATATTATTCATATTTAGATGATCCCTCAATATATTTCACTAATCTACTTTTGTTCCATACACACAAGGCGTAATTGACACAATGCTATTTTATAAACTATAGTAAATCAAAAAACAATTGTCACGCTGTTCATTTTGCTTTCGCTGTGTGTATGTCACTCGCGAATGGCGCATCATGGTGCGTCAGAGGTTACACCAGTCGTTGACGCAGTCCCCCGTCCCGACGCATTGAGGTCAACAGGCGGTCTAGTAGTATGTTACAACAAGGCAATAATAATTCATTGAGCCTGTTGAGAAAACGTTTTTGAAAAAATGACCGCATTCAAGGTAATCTTCCCGTTGGGTTATACGCACTACTTCTTTGAATGTGTTAAACACTAATGTCAATGATGTAGTGAAAATGATAAATATTTTTTTTACCATTCCAAACGAAGTTTTTTGGGGAGGGGTGGAGTTGTCATCAAACTATTTTATTTTTTGTCTCATCTTGTCAGCAAGGCATCCTAGAAAGAGATTGATTTATTCAGAAAGGAAACAGAAACAAACGGAACAATAATGTTTATTGCCGGGATGGGTAATTTACGACGTGGTGAAATATGCTTGAAATGTTTCTGTTGGTGAAGCCTGAACTGATATTTATTTTCTCCGAGTAGTGAAACGTGCAAAATGGTGGAAAATTGGAAGCCATTATTTTGGCGCTAACAAGATAGAAAGGTCAATACATTTTCCTTATTTATTTACGATGCTTCATCAAGGGACCCTTCTAAATTAACGATGTGTCTTATAAGGATGGGAGGGGAACAAACATTGAACTTTCGTGACCTTCATTTTCAAGATCACTACTAGTCCGAGGTATTTGAAACGAATTGGGATCTTACATTCGGGTAGCTAAGGTGACAATAAGAATAAAATAATAATAAATAAAAATAAAACAGGTACACTGACTCTGTTCATTTTATTGGGTAAGACATGTGCGCCAGATATTTCGATATTGGGCTATGATTTGCATTGCTGACGGATCAACTATCTTAGTCTGCGTCTAAGCGCACTGCATTGCACTCTCGAAGAGGTTTCCGCTCGATTAAAGGTAAAGACCAGTTATGGCCATGCGATTGCATTGTGAAAGAAACGTTGTTGAATCGATCCAAAAAAAATTGATCATCTATAGCATCTAGCATCTGCAAGGTTCTGGAATCATCAAAATGATAAGAAATTTGGGCCATTCCTCGTAAAGTTACAAGCACTATATACACAGAAAGATGTATATGGGACTACCCTATATCTCTCACAGACCATGAGAGAAACAAATTTACCAAATATATGAATTAGTAGGCAGTTTCTCGGCAATTTTTTTATCATTATGTATTAGTCAAAGCATATTCTTTAACATGATGGGTAATGAGAGCTTCCATTTCATTTTTTGAAATTGGGGCGTTTCCAATACTGGTCTTTACCTTTAACACGTCGAAACTCTCCTTGATCTGGAGAGGGGAGAGAGGGGGGGGGGGGGGG